>WWET01003725.1:48335-58663 GCA_011038615.1 Limnodynastes dumerilii | reverse complement strand
CAGTTCAGCATGGATACAATTGTATCCATGCTGTAACCAAAGAATTAGAAGGATCACCTTTGCTGATCCTTCTAATTCACTGGCAACAGCACGGAGACACATTGTACACATGCCGATCTAAGGATTTTTAACCATTAAAACACGTCTGTTATACAGACATGTGTTTTAATGGTCGCGATCGGCACAAAAACATAAAATCGCATCTCTAGAGATGCGATTTTATGTCTTGTGAATTCAATGTGATTTCACCGCGAATCGGTGAAATCGCATTTAGTGAATTAGAAACATCCTATGTTTCTAATTGAAAAAAGTCGGGAGCGCGATTTGCGGACCCGCGAATAAAAAATTCACGTGATTTTTTGCTTAGTGAATCGCCTTTGGCGAATTTTAAGCAAAAAATCACGTGAATTTTAGCAATTCGAGTTTAGTGAATGAGGCCTTTAGTGTCTCAAGAACACTTTGTGAAGGTGTCCTTAAACTAAAAGAAAAAAAATCAAATTTTTTAGTTAGTTAGTTTGGTCCAAAGAACTTAATAACAGGAAAGTTCAGTAGCTTATCTATGGGGATTGTTAAAGCAATAATATAATTTATAAAAAAAACAACAACAAAAAATAGAAACTATTTATTGTACAAAGATTGCATGTTTGTGCATGTAATATACATCGACTGGATCCAGACTTCTTAAAAGGGGGCTTTTTTCTGAGGGACAGGATCCGCCCGTTGTTCATCCGAAAGAGGAGAGAGCACGCCCCTCTGTCACCCCCCTCTCTCTCTCTTACGGTGCCATAAGCCTGCCGTAAATCAATTGCGGATCAGCTGGAGCCTCCTCCCACACTGTACAATTTCCATGCTTTCTCCCGTCCACTTTAGCGGGCCGAGACGAAGCACAGCCTTCTTGTTCTTAACTGGGAATCTTGCTACACTTGAGTTACTATCGCATACGCCCTCCAGTCAAAGCAGGCCATTTACGCACCTTGCGTGCCTAAGTGACCTGACGTGCGCAGGTCTGGATCCAGACCTAGGATTGGAAAATGTCCCCTTTTGAAAAGCATTGTATGTGCAGACACCATTTTTCCAGGAACAGATCTAAATCCTTGTGGCAGGAATTCAAAGAGCAGAAGTGTCTTGCATTCTGGGAGTGGGGAGTTATGTAAATAGTACAGTGACGAACGGCTTCAGCCCCTAAGAACTATTAAGACCCTTTTATGTGAGGATGGGGCAGAAAAGGTAGGGGTCACCTAAGGGAAATTCTAACCAGCGTAGGGTACGGCCTCATCTTGCCTGTATGGACTTCTGGAAGCCCCAGAGATCCGGTATCAGATTTTCGATTCCAATGGGGCCGAAGCACCAACTCCATCTGGATCTAGTCCTTTATTACTAAGCTTCAGTTCTGAATGCTCTGATCTAAAAGCAGGTCATCAGGGTCTTATAAACTTTTGCAGGGATTGGAATTCTTGAAGATAAATAACATCCTGGTGTCTTATTTGACTAGGGATCTCCTGGGTTAGTACTGTGGGCATAACTTGCTGCTTTGCATCTTTTCAGTACATTTGCATACCCTCCAACTGTACCTATTTAGCAGGTACAGCACTGTTTTTTAATGGTCTGTACCAGCTTAAAAGGCTTTTGTACTGGATTCTGACCCAGCAGTTCCTTTCCCCCTATACTTACCTTCCAGTCCTGCAGCATCTGATCACTATAGCAGAGCTGTGGGGACAGACTCCTACAGCTCTGCTAAAGTGACAGGACCCTCTCCTGTGAGTTCTTAGTTCATAAGGTGTAAAATAAATGAGAGTTGAGCTAGGACACCTCACCTTGCAGTTCAACATAGTTTTGCACCCCTACACTGAAGAAGTCACGCCCCTTCATGGACCCCCCCCCCCTAGATGTACCGATTTTCCATAACAAAATGTTGGAGGGTATGCATTTGGAATGTTTTTGACTTGCAATTAAACTAGTCTTATTTGGTTTAATACTCTACATGTGGCAGTTCATACAGATATGTACACCTAGATACTCTCTGGTGCCCTGTTAAGGCCTTTGATAAAATCACATGGTTAAGCAGGGTATTAATCTAATCACAGTAACAAGAAAACACAGGCCGCACTTCTAATCAAATATATGAGATATGTGCAAGTGTATACATAAATGGAAAAGGTGCAGCCAAGGACCAAAGTGACCACTGTGTAACTACAAGGAACAAATGACAGGTCCAGCGCTCCAAACAAACATTATCTAACACTATGGACCTGATCCAGAGTTCCGCAGATGCGCTGTGCATACTAATGCACAGCGTATTGGCACGCACTCCCCCTGACAGGCAACATCTGCCCGGCGCATGCGCAGATCAGCAGAAATGCCGATCTTATGCATCCACGCACCTTAAATACATCGGACGGCGGAAGTCTGGATCAGGCCCTATGTGTCAGCACATACATAAAAAGGAGGTTTAGGTCACAATTTAGCTATATTGGGTTATGTTCACCTGCCCAGCATCAAGGCACCTCCTGTAGGTGAGTCCCTATCCTGTAGGTACTCAGAAGGTCTGTGTTAAGACACTATTGTCGTTTGAGCAGTGTGCAGCGGCCATATTGGGAAGGGATCAGGCTTCCAAAATATATTGTGAACTAAACCTTCTTTTTATGTATGTGCTGACACATAGTGTTATATAATTTGTTTGGAAAATTGATGGTAAAATAGTATCTAGGGTCAGTATTCTTTTAAATACACAACTGGGCCGACTGGATGGGCCATGTGGCTCTTATATGCCGTCACTTTCTATGTTTCTATATTTGCCCTTGTGAGTCCTGTTTGTCTCTGTCTGTCAGCGGCTTTTGCATTATGTGTTCTTCTCTCCACTCCCCCTGGGTGGTGTGCTCCTTTGTATGAGTCTCCTCTCACTTCCCTTTCCCTCGTTCCTGTTGCTGGTAGCTGCAGTAATCCTTCTGCCGATATCAACATATTGCTGCCAGGGGCTGCGACCTCCAGGCGTCTGCAGCCCAGACTATCCCCACCATTAGGGGCTGACTCCTGGATAGACTCCGCGCCCTGGTTAGTGGTAATAGTTGTAACAATAAGCTTACGGTCCTGCCCTGATACGCCCCATTATCGAAAAAGTGATCTAGCGCGGAAGTCTGGATCCACTCATGAAGGGTCGGATCCAGACTTTGGTATGTTATGGAACTTATGTAAGTCTCCTAAAAACTTCCGCACAATCCATGAGGAATTCCCCATCGCTGTGCATAGGACGGACCCACCATGCGTGTGAGATACATATGGTGGGTGGCCTTTGATATTTAAATCATACAGTAAGGGTTTGAATAAGCGCTTACTTATTACATTACATTTCCAAATAAATTGTGTATACAGTGGTCCCTTGCAATTAAAAAAAATAATACAGTCCCATTTTTGTTTTTGCACTTAACAGTTGTAGGTAGCTAGTCTTTCTAATAAAAATACACACATACTGTAGGGGTATAGAACATTTTTGCCAATATAGTTAGTTAGCATATGAATAATCAAACACAAAGTAATGAGATTATGTACATTTTAGGTTAGATGTGTTTCAAATGACATGGTAATTAATGTACCAAAAGTTACATTATAGCAGATGTTCCTAGGACAGCAATGGAATTTATATGAGCTGTCTCAGAGTGCTTGATAATTACTTTGTGACATGTTATACTGTTGATGTTATCAGGCGTATAGAGCAAATAAATTACAGTTCAGGACCCACTGCTTATGTCAACTGGCAAGAGCCATTAAGACCATCCTTATACACTGTACTATATATAAGATATATAATAATGACCAGTGTATCCTAAATATTTTCAGGAAACCAGCTTTTTATGGTGTTTGCCTTTTTTTGGGGAAAAAGCAGATATGTCTAGGAAGAGGTCATTCATTACTATTACATTGTCATTACATTGTCATCGATCACTGTTTAGAATTTTCATTAAAATCATCACTAACAAATAAAAGATGGGCGAGGGGCGAGTGGCGAATGGCGTGGGGTGCCCCCTATTTTCTTGCCGCCAGTCTTGAATAGTTAGGGCTAGGGCTGGTTAGAAGGATCACCACATGTATTTCTTTATCTTTGTTGAAGAAAAGAAATGTGTGCAGGGAGAATGCTTTGCTTTTACTTATTGCACACAGATACCTGATCAGCTTCACTTTTAAACTGCTAATTAGACTTGAGCTGGGAAACATCACCTTTTAACTATAATACTGTTGCAACAAATGAAATTTGACTCCCCTGAAATCAACATGGTTTAGCCCAGGTGTAACTTTAAGTTCTTATTTTCAGCCTCTGAATCAGGGCCTCTATCTTTAGAATAAAAGTCATAGAATTCGTTACATACATTCTCTGTTTTGGTCCTAACTCTAAAACTGTCAGAGTCAAAACCAAGCTGACAGTATTAGAGTTAGGACCAGCAAAACGGAATTTGTAAAAGTGCGTGCAGAATTTGCTAACCCCGCCCATACTGCTCTATTTAAATGCCCACCCACTTTTCTTAACTTTCTTCTTTTGCCCCTTCTTACGGATCTAATTAGACATGGAGTTGAACTTGTGCATGTGCAATATGCATGGCATCGCCCGCATAATTAACCTCCGCCCACAGTCAATCACTATTGTGAGCTCTAGTGTTCTAGGGGTTGGGCAATGCTTAATTACATCATCAAGTCCCTCCCATCCCTAGTAACTCTAAGGATTACAATCGAGTTTATTAGGGGGTCGGAGATTTGCCGGCTCTCCCAGGATACCGGGAGAATTGCCCAAATTTTGTGAGTCTCCCGGATATTCCCGGAGAGTCGGCAACCCTGGGATCTCCTGGGCTAAACCATGGTGATTGCAGGGGGAGTAATATTTCATCTGTTGCAAACAATATTAGAGTTGAGAGGTGATGTTTCACAGCCCAAGTCTAAATAACAGTGTGATAGTAAAGCTGGTCAGTATCTGTGTGCAGTAAGCAATTCAAAGATATATCCCTGCATGAAAAGAATACAATTAACTTGACTCCCCCTGCAATCAACATGGTTTAGCCCAATTTCAAGCACTTACTTAAGTCTGGATCCAGCCCAATGGGGTAGATCCAGAACTCCGCTTCTAATCCGTTTCCTAGCGAAGCGTATTTACGCGAGCGTACCTTCTAAAGACTCCTCTAGGCACACCCCTTAAATGTACGTATTTTGTCCGCTTTATGCTTTCCAAACCCTACCTTAACTTTTGGCAGTGTAACCGCTCACGTCCGCTCACGTACGTACAGCCTGTGCGTACTTACACCGCTAAGCACGCCCATACTGTACGATTTAAATGCAATCCCCCATCTACATTGCGTAATTTCCTTGTAATTATGGCTATCGTAATATTGGCACGCCCCCTCGAACATTTTTACGCTACTGTTACGTGAAAGGCTCTTACACTCAGAGTTACGTTGCGTTATGTAGCGTAACCTCTGCCGCGCGCATGCTCAGTACATACAAAAACGCGGAAGCGCAGGAAAACGTTGTTCTGGATCTGCCCCAATGTCAGGGGAAGACAAATAGACAAATCGTACTGGAAAACCACACTCCATTGCAAGTAACCTTTTTGGATTTCCATCATGTTTAATTGAAAAGTTTAGAGAGACATTGTGGGTTTGTCACTGGAGGGTACAAGGACATTCTACCACATAAATAACATGATTAGACTTGTAACTCTTTACTAGGAAACAGTTTTGTTTTTTTATCAACAGTCTGTACAGAAATGGATCTATGTGCTGAAGTTCAGAGGTTACGCAGCTATTCTTAACACAGTGGGAACAGCTTTCAAGCTTAAGTGGTAAATAAGAAATATTAGATAAATCCATGGTAAAGGTCTACATTCACAAGGTGCTATAAGAGATTTATTTTGTTGTTGTTTTTAAAGATATCTTGTGGTTTATCAAAAAGTAAAAGCTTAAGATCAAAAAGTGTTTAATCAACATGTTTATTTAACATTCCTAATTCGGTTGAATTTTCTGATATATTTAGAAATAAGACAAAGCCGTTCTCTGTTATTATAGGTACATGTTTCTTGTCCCTCTGTCATATTCAAAGTGTGTCTTGATGCCTCATTTCAATGAGTGTGTGACCATCACGGATTGACTGGATTGGGTATCCGTTCTGGGTTCCCGGGGGCGCGGTATAGGATCAGCAGACTAGCAGAAGCTGGGGGGCCTATAGAGTCTGCTCATATACTATGCTGTAGTGCATAGGACCAGGACTGGACCAGGCAGGACTGGCCTGAACCAGACTAAACTTGGACTGGACCAGACGTGACTGGACTGGAATAAGCTGGATTTGGACTGGACCAGACTGGACTGGACTGGAACAAGCTGGACTTGAACTTGGACTGTACTAGACTGGACTGAAACAGGCTGGATTTGGACTTGACCAGTCTGGACTGGACTGGAACAAGCTAGACTTGGACTTGGACTGCACCAGACTGGCATGGAACAGGCCTGCAGAGAAGAGAGTCTTAGGGTCAGGCTGTGGTGAGGGGGGTGTCAGGTCTAATGATGGAATCACAAGGAAGCAGGTATGTAAGGAAATTAAAGGTTGAAAGGGTCAGACAGGTAAAGCTGGAGCAATGGTAAGGGAGTATTGACAACTAAAGTCCACAGATATGGTTAGGATGAAAGTAACACAGAGTCCACGGGGAATGGGAGTGACAAAGAATACCGGAATGCTGGTAAAGAAAGCTGGTGTCCATGTTAGGTGCTGGAAACTCTGAGTTGTTGGAGTGTTTGAAGAGTGCTAGCACTTGTAGTGCAGATGAGTTGCAGAGATGAGTGCACACACTGTGCAGGAGACATACTAGAGTAGTGGATCCGGAAGTACAAGGATAGAGAAATGAACAAACCAGGCACAGAGACCAGGGGGCTGTAACACATGAGCTGGAAACAGCTAGGACATAGGACAACCAGGGTAGAAAACATCAAGGAACCAGCACAAACTGGAGGGAGAGATGGGTTTATATTGGAAACCCAAACATGTCAGATAATGGGCTGGAATTGGCACAGGGGGCTCAGGTGCAGTAATCAAGAAGTCCGGAGCTATAGACAAACGCGGCAGATAGAAAACCTGGATGATCTGGTCTTGACCTCTAGTGGTCACAACAGATCAGTTCTGAGACAGTCATGACAAGGAGTCTTAGAGTTAGGCTATGGGGAGACGAGTCTTAGGGTTAGGCTGTGGGTATGGAGGTCTTAGGGTTAGGTTATTGGGAGAGGGGTCTTAAGGTCTGGCTGTTGGTAAGGGACGGTTAGGGTCAGGCTGCGGGGAATAGAAGGTTAAGGTTAAGGTAATAGAAGGGGAGGGTTAGGGTCAGGCTGCAGGGAATAGGGGGATAGTGTAATAGAAGGGGAGGGTTAGGGTTAGAATTAGGAAAATGGTTAGGAGAGAATAAATATTTACCATTCGCTATGCAGTCTTCACTCCTGAGATAATTGATTGCTTCTCCTCCTTGAGTCAGAAGCAATCGATTTAGGAGAACTTTCGTAATTCAGAGGTATGAAATGGCCCTTTGGAAAAGGGTTGTTCAAACGGCAGACCCAGACACCTCAGCTTTGTGCCTCTATGCTATGTTCCATGCTTGCATAGGCACCCAAAGCTCCAATCTATTACCTTTAGCTACCTTTGTCTAGCACTGGGGCGGATTGAAGACCCTGTGGGCCTGGGACTGAAAATTATTAAGGGCCCACACTATATAGTATGCTTTGGAGGAGGATGTCAGTCCCTGACATTCATCCTTATGCACTGCAGTGTATGAGGGCCTATTTGCAGATGGAGGCCTGGGGCTGTAGTCCCATTAGCCCCATTGTTAATCTGGCCCTGGTCTAGCACACAGACTGCCCATGTTTTGTAAATTCTAAAAATGTCCTATAAATCCTGAACTTCCTAAATATGGATCCCCACTGAGGGTCTCCTACCCAGGTCCCTTAAACGATACAACAACATTTGTGAATGAAAAAGGTATCTGATGGAAACAAGAAAAATTGAAAAAATATCAAATACTAAGAGGAGTCTGATGATATAATATCCAGAACATAAGTCCAATAATAATAACCACTCTCTTCCCACGTCTAAGGATATTGAACCTGATTCACACTTAAGAACGCAATAGTTTCCTAAATATACACATCTAATAGCAATGAAACTCCCTCGGCACGCCCCCCGGTTTTCATGTTCTTATGTGACTTATGAGTACCATAGGGCTCCCTTAACTGTAGGTTCGCATTTGAATGCGTAGGGCGTCTACTTAGGAACTTAACTGCACTTTCATTTGGTCATTTAAATGCCTCTCTCCACCCAAATCTTCGTATCTGCCTGGTTACTTATTCATGGAACGCCCATTCTTGCGTATGTTACTACGAACCTAGAGATTTTAAGTTCGTAGTGTATAAGCACGAAATTTGCGAACTTAAGTCCAATGCAATTAGCGTATAAAAGTTACTGTGCATCCGTTCTTAAATATACGCACCTAAAATCGGAAGAATTCTTAAGTGTGAATCTGGTCCATGATCCTCACTAGTGTAAGTTAAAGTAAGTATTACATGACCATATCTCACTAAAACTATACAGAGTTCAAGAGTAAAGGATGTCTTCAAATTCTAGTAGTCCTCCAATAAATGAAACAGGGGCTTGGTAATGTGTAGTATATGTGCAAACAAAATAGATATGACCGTATTATTATTATTATTATTATTATCATTATTATTATTAGTATTATTATTATTTATAAGTTGCCACATGTTTTCCACAGCGACGTACGAGATACAATTAATTACAGTAAAAACATACAGGGTAGAAATACACAGCATGGTAGTGTATTCAATACAATTTGAATATAAAATATAACATAAAAGTAAAAGGTAAAGAGGGTGAGTGAGAGGGGGCCACCAAGAGGGTAGGGGATAAAGAGTAGCAGAGTGGGGCAATAGGGTGCGAAGTGAAGGGGGAGTGGTGGTGGAGGGGACAACACTAGGATGGAAGTCCCTTCTCAAGTGAGCTAACAGACTAAGTGGAAGGGATGGACTAACAGGAGACAATAAGAGGGATAGAAGTAGAAAGTAGTGAGGATGTTAAGTGAAGGAGGGGTAGGTCAGCCTAAACAGGTACGTTTTGAGTGAGCACTTGAAGATCTGCTGGGTACTGGAGAGCCTGACTGGAAGAGGGAGATCATTCCAGTGCAGTGGAGCAGCACGGGAGAAGTTCTGTATATGGGCGTGAGATGTGGTGATTGGTTGGAGGTCAGACAGCAATGGTTAGCAGAACAGAGAGGGTGGGGTAGTATGACAAAGTACTTCTAGATGTTTTATACTAATCCAATCTACTCACAATTTCCTTCTCTTGAATCACCAGCGTATAGTAAACATATTTCTGTTAGGTTTATCACTTTCTCCTCAAATAAATGTGCAATAGTGCAGTATATTTTAGGATACTTTAAAACTATTGCTGCCTATATATCCACAACATTTTTCTTTTGGAATTATGCATGTAATCATTTCTGAAGTCCTTCTTATCCACCTTTAGGATAAATGATTCCCTCCACAGTGGATGATGTGAATAAAGGAAAGCGCTATGGTGCGATACATTCCTTGAGATGCTTAATATAAACCAGATATATCTACTTACATTTCATGAATCGTATGTATGTAGTGATTTTATTTCTATTCTATCTTCCATTTCATAAAAACACAAGATTCTCATTCCTCCAAAGCAATGTTTCCAAATAATTTACAAGTATATAAAAAAAATAAGTAAATAAAATCTTCTTTAAAATTCCAATCAGTGCAATAAAAAATTCCCTAATGATGAGTATCATGCAACCAACTTCATGGAGGAGCTTTCAACTAAAGGTGTAGATTCATCTTGAAAGAGACTACACCGAAACACATTGGTGGTTGTAGATATATCAGCTCCTCTCTGAAGACAATGGGCCTGATCCAGAGCTACGAAATTGCCGTCCGACGGGCGAATGCGTACGTTCGCCCGTGCGAATAAACAAGC
Source organism: Limnodynastes dumerilii (assembly GCA_011038615.1). NCBI lineage: Eukaryota > Metazoa > Chordata > Amphibia > Anura > Limnodynastidae > Limnodynastes > Limnodynastes dumerilii. The sequence continues at coordinate 48,631 of WWET01003725.1, read as the reverse complement.
ACGCCCCTAACACTCCCATAGTAAAGTACCTGCTTACGGCGGCTATACCCTACACTGGGTACGACCGTCGGCCGTACGAATTTTCGCACATAATACGCTGAGCGTACGGGCTTAGCACGCCCATACTGTACAATTTAAATGGCTATCCCCGCCTCCGTGTAGTAAAACGAGCGCCCAGGCGACCGTCGTACTGAACGCACGCCCCTCGAGCGAAAAATACGCACACCATACGACCGCTATACGCTCAGGTCGTCCAGCCGACAGGAAGCTGTCATACTGGGCATGCGCAGTGCGAA
>WWET01003725.1:0-23405 GCA_011038615.1 Limnodynastes dumerilii | reverse complement strand
GGCACACTCGGTGGGGGGGTGGGGGGGTCTGGTTGCCCAGAAACCTCCCACATTGAAAATGTCAAAAAAATAAAAAAAAATGCTCCAAAAATTGGAAAATTTGAAAAAGGGGCGTGGCTTTGCAGCCATGTGGGCCAGTCTGATATAGAGGAAGATGGTAATGGCCTGCGCTGCAATAAGGAAGCCGGTGGGGATGGTGAATGAGTCACAATAAATTCAACAGTGCTTATACACTGACACAAGCTCTGGTTCATTGTGTAATGGTCTCTACTATTGCTATTAGATGTGTACCTTCAATATAAAACTACTAAGCACGCCCATACTGTACGATTTAAATGCCCACCCAACCTACATTGCATAATTTCAGCGTACTTATGGCTATCGTAATATTGGCATGCCCCCTCAAACGTTTTTACGCTACTGTTACGAGATAAAGACCATTACGCTCATATTTACATTGCGTTACATAGCATAACATCTGCCGTTTGCCACTGGTATTGTTCCGTTGCCTGCATTCTGCTTTGTCTCAGTTCTTTACTTCTGCTCTCTTGCTCTCTCTCTTTCTCTTCTTCTCTCTCACTTTCTTTATCTCTATCTGTGCTCTGCTCTGTTACTTGCTGTGTGGATCATTCCTTGATACTTCCAGATTGTGTGATTCCCTTCCCGTGTGCTGGAGTTGCCCCTGTTTGTTCGTTCGCACTTACTGTCCGTGACTCATCACTGGTGAGGATCTTTTCTTGTTCCCCCTTCCGGTGATGGACGTTTGCATTCTGCTGTCCAGGAATCCTTACTGTATCTCCTCCTCCATCCCTTCCTGGGAATTAACCATGGCAGGGGTCGTGACATGCATGTGGCCTGCAGCCAAGCCTGTCCCCACCATCAGGGGCTCCAGTGAACCCCTGGCCTCTGGTTAGACTCTGTGCCTCAGCAAGAGTTCCCTGACACAGAGTTTGGAAAATATGAGGAAATCTGTTGGAAAGTGACCCCTGGGTAAAACCACCCTGAAATCCAAGGGAGATAAATGTAATTGGAGTTGACAGGTGATGTTTCTAAGCCCAAGTCTAAATAACAGTGTAAGGGTAAAGCTGGTCAGTGTCTGTGTGCAATAACCATAAGCAAAGTATTCTCCCTGCATGCAAAGTGTAACATTACTTTCACTCAGCAGCATAGGCGTATCTATAATGGGTGCAGGGTGTACAGAGCATATGGGCCCCTCAGAACAGGGGGCCCTGTGGCATGTATCTTGCACCCTGGTTTGTTAGGGGAAGGGGGGCCATTCATCATCTATTTCTTTCCTCTAAGAACTTTCGGAGGCAAGAAATAGATGCCAAATTAGTCCCCCTTCCCCTGCGGTGGGACTGTCCTGATTTGCGGGCCGAAAAAGGGGTGGGACTTAACAGCGCTGTAAGCCCCACCCCATTTTTCAGCCCTCAAATCAGGACAGTCCTATCTCAGGTAAGGGAAGGGGTGACCATGTGCAAATTCTGCACAAGGGCCCCCTCACTTCTTAAAACGCCCCTGCTCCACGGACCTGATTCAGAGCTGCGTTTCCGTATGTTTTTCATACAGAAGCGCAGCAGGAATTCGCACTGTGCATGCCCAGGACGGGAGTGTGCTCAGAAAGATGGGTGTAGTGCTTTCCATCTGTCTGTGTCCGCATCTGTCTCTGCCCTGAAGGAACAAGGAGTTCCATGATATATAAATGAGAAAAGGGACATGAAGGAGATGGTGGCCTATTTAAATAGGTTTTTAAATGTTTCAAATTAAAACATTCCAAAAATGCAAAATAAATACATAGGAAGCTGCACAAACTGTACAAACTGTAACCTCTGTCCATAGAGCTCAGACTGCAGGGGTAACAAGTTTGCCCCTTTGTCCTGCATCCTGTTCAGAGTTTTTGTGGCAACACGCAAATCTGAATAGGATGTACAACGCTTGTGTGTTCCGCTTGCACGTGAAATTGCACAGGTGTAAAAAAACACTTGATTTCCTCTTATTTTTAAATTCTGGAGGTAGAAGAAGGAGAAGGAGGAGGAGAAGGAGGAGGAGAAGGAGGAGGAGAAGGAGAAGGAGAAGAAAAAGAAGAAAAAAAAATATAAAGAAAATGATCATGGGCCGGATCCAGAACTACGTTTTTGCGGTCTTTTAGACAGACGTAGTTCTGGATCTACCCCAATGTATTTTATTGAATTTACTAAACAATTATTACAAAAAAAGTGATCCTATTTCACAATACAGCAAAGCTGAGCCGCAGGAGAAGTTATGAATACAATTAGTGTAAATAAAAAACATCCATACATATTATTTGCATGTGTACGAGTTTGCATCATCATTTGTAGACAACAGCTTCCTAGTCTTTCAGCTGGGGCCCGTTAATGAGAATATATTGTTATAAATTGTCGCATGCAAACTGCTGCTTTGAGTCATTACTTCCAGATTGCTGTTTTTCCCCCCTGTTTACTGAATTGTAATTAGTACGCTATTAATTCTTTACCTCTACCATTTGTCAGATATATTTTCAGCTACAATAACACAAAAAAACCCTCCTTTTATTGAGGTAGGCATACCAATGAGACTGAACAGATCAGGGTGCAAAACAAGCAAATCGTGTTTAAGGGATTGATTATTGAGTGACTTAGATGTAATATTATGCAGGAAATTGCTTGATTGAATTAGCAACATAAAGATGTTTAAAGCATACAAACACTGTGGAAGCTGAAACATGAATATTTATAACAAGGAACAGAAATGGTTAGTAGGGAGTCTGCACAGAACCTGCAGAAATGGTGAGTTTAGAAGCAATCTCTTCCATAATCGATCGGTAATCTTGCATACAAGGGCCCGGTACACTCATGTTTTTTTTAGGGCCCCCTTTCTTCAATAGTGTCTGTAGCAGTAGATGGCGTAACCACTTCTTCCACTCATGCAATCATAACGAAGGATCGGCTGGTGTGTGGTTCTAGTTGCTTCAAGTCTTTCTCGCACAGGGCCGTATTCAGAGATCTGTGCGTATTTTTAGGTGTGTTTCAATTGCTCATGCGTGGCAACTGATTTTACGTACTTTACGTAGACTATACGCGCGTAAGTGTCTCGAGGGCGGACGTGTGAATCAGACTTGGGAACACATGTACGGATTTGCGACGCAAAAATACGCACGTGAAAATTGGAATAAAAATGGGCGGGGGGGCATTTAAATGAAGGTATGTGGGCGTGACTAACATGAATCGCATGTACGGAAGGCAGACACGCACTTAAGTTACAAGTGGTCTATGGAGGCGGAACTCACCGTCAGCACGGCCAATAGGGGGGAGTGTCATGGGTGTGAGGGGGTGTGGCCTGCACCGGCCGTGCATATAATTATGTTCCTTTATGGAAACAGTTCTCTGAATACGGCCCACGATGTAAATTTTTTCTTACGATTTTCACACCCATGATCATATATTTTTCACAGCCTTATGATGGCTTCTCTACATGTTTCACTCAACTGACCATGAATGCTGATGGGTGTTAACACACGCAGATGGAGAAAATGGATGATAACACGCTGCTCTTGAACCATTGTCCAATGGCTGTTTTAAAAAAACGGACAGCTGAAAACTTTTTTGCAGCTGAGTCAATATTAAAACACAGCCATACTTTTTTATGTTTAATGGTTAAGTATGCTGATTGACATACCTATCCATTCCTCGGACTTGTCGCTCCCACCAGCACCTGCCGCCCATTGCAGACCCCACCGGAGAGTTGAGTAACTTCTCCGGGTACTTTAAGGGTTAGGCTCTGGAGGAAGGGGTGGTTAGGGTTATTGAAGGGGAGAGTTAAAGTTAGGGTCAAGCTATGGAGGGGGGAGTCTTAGGGTCAAGCTACAGGAAGGGGAGTTTTATGGTTAGGCTGTGGGGAAGGGAGGGTTAGGGTTAGGCTGCAGAGAAGGGAGAGTTAGGAAAGGTTAGGGTAAGGAAAAGGGTTGGGGTAAAATTTACAATTTCTATTCAGGACTCCGTCTTTAGTGCTCTGTGGATCGATTGCTTTGCCAGTTTGGAACTGGCTGGGAGTGAATGGCCCTTTCGAAACACCCCTCTTGGACTATAAATTTCTCCAAATTTCATATCTAAAATGGTGCTCTGTTCATTCTTTGAACCGCACGATGCTGCCATCTGTCTCTCACGACTATAAAGAATGCCTGCATCATTTACAACATACCCCAAGTTCTTCCTACCATTCTCAAGAAAAAAAAATAGGAGCCCTTAGAACTCAAATAACTCTTAATACATGATATGCCATGTTATTATTATCGCTTACTTTTCTGCAGCACTTTACAGAGAATATTTCACATTCACATCAGTCCCTGTCCCACTGGAGCTACATTCTGAGTTCCCTAATACATACATACACACACAAAGGTTAATTTAGTCAGCAACCAATTAACCTACCAGCATGTTTTTGGAATGCAGGAGGAAACCCACGCAGAGATGGGGAGAACATACAAACTCTACACAGATAAGACCTAGGGCCTCATTTACTAAGGGGCAATATAAATCGTCTATAAAAATCACCAGACATCGCATGTAATGTTATCTATGGGAAATTGCTTGTTTCTCTGTAAATCGCCAAAGTTTGCTTTAAAGAAAAATAGCCAGAGTTCACACAGAACAATATTAAAATGCTGATCACTTCCTGATATAGGGATGACTGCCTCAGAATATAGGAGTCATGACGAGACCCAGGAACACAAATATGTGTAACGGACATTTCTGCGTTTTATTTTACAGATAGACGGTATAGTCTGTTGCTGGGTAATGGCAGTGTTGCTGGACATTCTCTATCCTGTGTGTATGTTACAGATAGAATGGTATAGTGTGTTACTGGTAATGGCAGTGTTGCTGGACATTCTCTATCCTGTGTGTATGTTACAGATAGAATGGTATAGTGTGTTACTGGTAATGGCAGTGTTGCTGGACATTCTCTATCCTGTGTATATGTTACAGATAGACGGTATAGTCTGTTGCTGGGTAATGGCAGTATTGCTGGGACATTCTCTATCATATGTGTATGTTACAGATAGACGGTATAGTCTGTTGCTGGGTAATGGCAGTGTTGCTGGGGCATTTTCTTTCCTTTGTTTCTGTGGCTAGCAGATTACCCCCGGCCTTTCATGCACCTGTTTGCTTTTACCTATAAATGAATTGAGTAACTTCCATTTTGTGTCATGACCCAGGATAGCCTGCAATAAAAAAACACTCATAATTTTTTTAGTTAGCATCACAGACCATCAGCACATTTAATGAGTGGTAAAGGTGGCGATTGGTATATAAATGTGCCCTGCTTTTAGGTGGTCTCAGCGCAATATGTGTCCAAGGACATTAGGAAATCCAGAGAGTCAATTAAAGGCTAACTTCAGGTCACACCAATTTTCCTCATGGCTTAGGAAGCAGATATATGTACGCGACAATTTAATTACTGCACTTAACACATGGGTTAAGTAATGTGAAAATGTCGCCTGTGATATTCCAACCACTCTGCCAGTCAAAGAAATGAATCGGAATGACCCTGTGGGCAAAAAGTGGAGAACATATAGCAATTTGTGCAGCCCAGACACTGCATGGGACCGTAATGTTGCTGGGTCCAAATCACTCCTCATCTGCTCATAAAGGCTCAGGAGGTTAGTGCGGTTGAGGAAAAACAATTGAGCTACCTCCTGATCAGACAGGGAGTCAAAGTTCAAACGCCAGCCAAATACATGCAAATGATGTGTTATGCGCTGCCTGTGATGAACCAAGGATCGCTGATGGTTGTGGTCCTCCTGTTGCTCTGTCCTTTCTGTTGCCCTTATTAAGGCTAAACTGCACATTAATATCCACTATGCATATGCAGCACACAAAAAAAAAAAATGTTTGAGTCTAAACAAGCAGCTAAATATCATATACACCTTACTTTTATACCCTGACACATGATTACATGACCAATTGCCAGCGATTTAAGCAAAGTCTCCACTGATACCCCTGAGGTTTAACTCAGAAGACTTTAAGGCCAAACTCCAGAGATTTTGAAAATCTTCCCTTAATTGGTTATAAATGTAATTCACCAGTTTTGACAAAAAAACTAAATTACCAAGCAGTGGTAAAATTCAATTTTTTAATAAAATTAATATCTAAAAACCATGAAACAAAAAACACAAAATATAACAATAAAATGGTGCACAGTTGTAATATCGCAATTGTTATAAGCACAGATATAAGCAATGGGCCGTGTAGTCCACATAGACTGTAGAGGCTCTGTGATAATTATAACGGGATACGGAATAGGAGATATGTATCCTTATGACAGGCTATAACAAAGCCTGATGTGATTGCAGTCAGATTACCACGTTGGTGGTTAGGGGTAATCTCTCCCCCGACTTGTAAAACTTAGGTTGATATATAACGTGGGGAAAATCCCCAGAAGAGTCTCTCCTAATGGGCCCCGTCAGATGCTTAAGGAAGCCAATATTCAGTCTTATTGTGGTAAAGATCGACAATACTCACTGCCCTCTGACAATGTTGTGCGGTCCAGGGAGCTAGAATAATCCTCCGTGGGTATAAGAAAGCAAGGAACGGGTCGTAGGCCATCCTGCCGTTCACGTGTCCCACGGACCGAAGACCGCTTGTGCTTGTATAGCTTTTGTGTACAGCTGGAACTTGCACTTGGAAATTTAAAACTCCCGCTTACGCGTTTCATCCTGTGCTGGGACTTTATCATGCTTTGCTTTGATAAAGTTCCAGCACGAGATGAAACGCGTATATACACTACAGACCGGACCCGTACTATAGGAGAGCCATCTGATGGGGCGGTTCTTCCCCTGCGCCCACCAACAGTACGCAATAGATTTAAATTATACAGTATGGGCAGGGTCTAATACACACGTTAAGATACGCCGCTCTTTTCAAGGGGAGTGACTGTTTATTCAGTGGGTTGTAACCTGTTCCGACCTGCCACTTAGATGCGTATATTTGAGATCCCATCGGCAGCGGGTCTCTGAATCAGGCCCGCTGTGCCTTCTGGTACTATATGTAGCAGCATGCTAAAGGTTAGGAGCATGCCACACAATGTATTTTTAAAAGTAAAAACACATTTTTAACTATTTAAATTTTTTGTATTTTTAAATGTTTTTTTTTAAAGTGATTGTCGCTTTACTTTAAAGCGACACTCACAGCAGTGAGTCACGGGCATATGAATGACACTTTTTAATGTGATTTATATATTTTTCATTTTTTAACTCACCATTTGGCTTTAGTAAATCCAGCAATTTTTTTAATCAATGAAAAAATTTGTCAAAAATTGTGATTTTAACAAAATTGACTTTAGTAAATATACCCCTTATTGTGTCTATTTAAACTTATTCCTGAATCATACCTTCCCAGGGAGAAAATCTAATTTATATATCATGTTGTATTCACCACTCATTACTAATGTAAATCAAAGCTTTCTTTTCATTATATCTGCATTCATTTAAATGGATGTTCAGCAGAAATAATCTTATAATTAGCAAGTTTTTTTGTAAGCATAGCGGAAGCAACATATTAAATTAATGTTTGGTGTTGTGTTAAACTGAGTTAGTGATGGTCCATCTGATCTGACATGGTTGGTTTAGACATAAATTGATCAATCCTAATTGGATTTATAGACAGAACATTTCTATCAATTCCATTGGATTAAGTTAACGTGGGTTAAGTTCAAGTCTAACTGTACTCAGCAATGATATGCAGATCAGCCAATGCTTTCACAGATGATTTCAATAATCTAATACTCCACGCTCTGTTGGTTAGAGCTGTAGACAGACGTCAGGTTGAATTTGTTCTGCAGATATGAACAAACCATTTGGAGCAAGAACATCTTCATAACCCGTCCTCGATACATATTCTGCTGCTATTAGCAAAACAAAGAATTTGTTTTTTAAACATAGTTATAGAAAATAATATAACATAAAATGTTGATCACAAAGTTGATCATGGATGCATTAATTCATAGTAATATAACTGCAATCTTCCTATATTCAGATTAAAAACCCTTAGCCTTTAAAGTCTGCCTTTTATTTGTTTAAAGAAGGGCCATAACTACCCCTGGGCCCTTTGTATTTTAAGTTGATGGAGGGATCTGCATTTTTTGGGGGATTGTGTATGATTTATGGTCTAATTTCAAGGGGATGATGATGATGATAATTATTATTATTGTTATTATATTTTTACTTATATGTTTTTTAGGTTTAATTGTGGGAGATTTAAAAAAAAAAATATTTCCTTTCCTTTGGCCGGATCCACAACAACATCCGTCTTCCAACATACGCCCGCCATTTGCTGATAGTAGATACTACGCATGTGTGGTAACTATATTACAAAATCTTTGTATCGTTTCATTATGTAGATTTCGTATATGCAGCCTTTAAAGCCAGTCACTGCCAGAGTTCACTTTGAATCCTTCTCCGCATTTTTCAATCAACCGACGATGAATGCCAATGGGCATTAACCCACGCAGATTCATTCAAACGGTTGATAACATACTGCTCTTGGAAAGTAATTATTGCCATATTTTGTGTCTAAAGCGCTCCTAACAGCAGGTGGAGCCCTGCGCATTCTATGAACCGGGCAATGCTGCCATCTATTTCTCACAACCATAAAGAACGCCCATATTTTTAAAACATACACCAAATGATACCCACTCCCATTCACAACAAAAAACAAGAGACTTTAGAACTTGAATGCACCTTTTAATGCTAGAGCACATTCTTTATTAACCTTGTTTTAAGGATTTCGATAATAATACAGACGAATTAGTGGTTTCAGCTGGTCACTACATTTGCCAAAACCAGTCTAATCCTAGATCTGATTGTGGGGTATGATTTTTTGGTCAGATTGGTGGAATTTGAGGGACAAATCAATGGGACAATTTAAGAGACAAATCTGAATTTGAAGGACAGTGATGTCCTGATTTAAGGTCTGATTAAGATTGTCAGATTGTCTGATCTGAGATCAGATTTTTAATAAGAGGTTATGGTTTAAAATTGGTCTTATTTGGGAGTCTTACTTTTTTTTTTATTGATTATGAGTCTTATCTGGTACCATTTAACGTCTGATCTAAGATGTTATATGGAGTCTATGTAGCAGGCTAAAATGGTGAAGCACCTTGGAATACATTCAACTTTATCCTATGGTACCCAACAGCAAGGGAATTTTCCTTCACAAAAGATCACAAGAGACATTGTATATTTGTGACTGAACGGGATTATAGCCCATAAAATTATTCTTCCCAAGCTCATAAAGCATTTTCAGACTCTACTAGTTTCCAGAGATGTGTCTGACAGTATCACAACATCCAAAAAAATAAAAATAAAATGAACAATAAAGATTTTTATACATTTAATGGATTTTTTTTTTTACAATTAAATACAGCAGAAGACAGTGGTTTAGAAATCTGAAATATGGAGGTGCATCAGATTGAGTAATTGATTACTGTCACTGAGTGCTTTTTTTTCTGGTTTTAGATTTAATTATTTATATGGCAGTGGTTTAATTTAGATTAAGGTTCTTGCATTTTTGTAGGTTTACTCTATCTATCTATCTATCTATCTATCTATCTATCTATCTATCTATCTATCTATCTATCTATTTCTCCTGTATACTGTACATATACTGCATATAGTAGAGACAATTTGTGAAACAGTATACTGCACACTGTATTAGACATTCAGTAGCACAAGGGCAACAAACTTAAACTGTATATTAGGTTTATAGCTGAGGAAATATGAGAACAGGATTTCATTCTCCTGGGTTTTTATTGACAGCTCAGCTCAGACCAATTTATTTGATTTGGTCTAGAAAACCCCAGAGGTCAGGCAGGGAATATGAGCGCTGACCTATCAAGGTTAAGCAGCTTGAAAACTTTTCCGGCTTGTAGTCTTATTTCTATGATATTTCGATACAGACTGCAAAGCTGCAGCAGTTTTATAAATGTTTCCTGTTGACTGTGTTCAGCATTTTGGTAACCGTAATAAATTATTTAATGAAAAATATGTGCGCTTAATACTGGCTTTATTCTGTTGTTTACATCTCAAAACCAAAAATATGAATACATTTCCATAATACAATTTTGGAAATTAGAATGTAAAATTTAAAGCACCAAATTTTCAACAGAATTTAAATTTTATTGTAAAAATTTGGCGCTAGAGTTTCTAATAGGACCTAATCTTGATCTCAGTTGATCACCTGACTTCTGCAAGGTCATGTGGAACGTCGTGGGGTTGCACTCGCCAGGTGTTCCGTAACAGATCTCCTTGCATACAGAACTCTGTTCCATACACTAGGAAATCCTTACGTGCATTCCAAGACATCTGCATGCTTAATCCCCACTCAGAGGGCGGGAACATGAATGCAGGCGGAGATAAGTGGACGGTGGTAAGCATTTCCATTGAGATCAGCGTTTAGACAATTTACTCGCCTTTTCCTTGTGGACTTACAGACAATGGGCCTGATCCAGAACTACGCGTCGTAGCGAATTTACGCGTGGCAGAGATGTAAAATCGCTGTTTTGTACGCACTGCGCATGCGCACCATAGAAAATACGCACATTCACGTAGTGTAATTGTGAACGTATGGGCCATTCACGTATGTGTCACGTAAATACTTACGTGTGGTCGTGCCGATTTTACGTTAGTCCAAATTACGTGAGAAATACGTACGTAAATACTTACGTGTGGGCGTGCCGATTTTACGTTAGTCCAAATTACGTGTGAAATACGTGAAGTAGGCGGGGGGTTGTATTTAAAGTGTACAGTATGGGCGTGCTTAGCTGCGTAAATTCGTTCAGCCCATACGTACGTGTGCGTATGACTGCGGTTACGTTGGAAAAAGTTAAGGTAGGGTTTGGAAAGCGTATCTTGACAAAATACGTCCGTGCAAGGGGTGTGCCGAGGGGAGTGTAGCGAATTTACGCGCACGAAAATACGCTCCGCGAATTAACATACGGCAAACGTAGTTCTGGATCTACTCCAATGGAACACAAGGTCTGGATAATGCCTATAGTTATTTTTGTTGCTTTATAACAGGGGGGGGGAAGGTCTGGGAATAATTTGGTCCAGCCCGCAGGCGAATATTGCAATTGATTAAATATGAGGGGGGGGGGTCCTAGCTACTGAGCTCCAGTACTGTGGTGTGGTGTTGATATAGGTGCTTGCTGGTGTGGTGTTGACATAGATGCTTGCTGGTGTTGCTTCCACAGTTCTCGTCTGCCCGACTCCTGTGGTGCACCATGTTGAATTGTCCCAGACTGTCCCATTGCTGAGACAATTGTGACAAAACATCCCATTGCCAGTGACAATCGCCTCTGACTGCATCTGCTCTGCTATTCCGGCAGAGTTCTGCAGAGCGTGTGCTGTCTCTTGGCGCCATTTCTCCTTTGGACTGCCTGCTCTCCTGTACTGTGCAGCTCACTGAAACCAGAGGAGAAAAAAAGAGAGAGAGAAGATAGAAAAGTGAGAAAGTGCAGGAAGAAAAGGGGTGATAGAGGATAGAGAATAATACATAAAGTAAAAAGACAAACACCAAGAAAAAACCAAGACTAAAAAGTATTATAAAAAAAAACTTCATTAAAAAAATAAAAAAAATGTAAAATAATAAAAAAAAGTCAAGAAAAAAATACACATAAATAATACAAAAAAACCAAGAGCAAAAAAACTAATTAAAAAAACTTCATAAAAAATACAATAAAAAGGAAAAAATACAAAAAATACAAAAAAATACAAAAACCCAAAAAATATACAAAAAAAAAAACCCAAGACCAAAAAAGCGTTGGACTTCCTGTATCTCTGGTACTGTAACTCGCTCTCTCAACACAAGAGAAACCAAAGAGGAGAAAAAAAGACAGAGAAGAGAGAAGAGGGGAAAGCTTACATCACACGCCTCCCCAAAGAGAGGTAGTTAAGTCATCACATTAAAGGTGAGTTAATGACATTTTTGACCAACTATAGCAAAATCATTTTTAAGCTGATCATTTTGTATGACCTTCGAATGATTTTATAAATATCCAAATGCCTTTGGCAGAATAAAGGTTCCCTACCCCTGCTTTATAATGAAGGGCACTTATTCACTAAAGTATTCATTTATTTTATTGATTCCAAAAGAATACACAATGCTCATTTTTGCAATAAATGAAATAAAGTAAATAAACTAATAATAATAAAATAATTAAAAAAAAGCATTTGTAAACCTTTCTTGTTCATTTATTTTGTTATATATTTCACAAGGGGGACATTAAAACGAACAAAAATCAAGATTAACCCACCCAAAAAAAAAGGAAGGGAAAAGGTTGCTAAGCAATAATATACACATGGATGAACATAAATCACACATAGTGCAGCATAGATAAAAGAAATAAACACAAACGAGAAGGGGAGAGGAAAGGGAAGGAGAAATAGGAATAGAGTAGGGATGAGAGGATAGACACTCATAGATGAGTGTGGGTCCCCTTAGCGGACGGCCCTATTTCGAAAAAGTGCCATTCGCTGGCAGCCAGTTCCTAACTAGATTGCTATGCCGAACACGGTGCTCCGAAAGGTGAGTTTCCCCCAATCCGCTCCCTAACCCAATCCCTAAGTGCCCCCTACAGCCTACCTCCCCCCCCCCCCCCCCACAGCCTAACCCTAAGCCCTCCCCCACAGCCTAACACTAAGTCCCTCCTGCAGCCTAACCCTAAATCTCCCCCCACGCAACCTAACCCTAAGTCCCCTTCCTAAAGTGAATGGGTGAGTATATGAATCGCATGCTCACCCATTCATAAAAAAAAATTCTGAAAAGGCTCGCAATCAAAATAGGGACAGATGAAAAACAGCTTTCGGCTGTCCCTAATTTGCAATGCGAGCTCTCACAGCGGACACTCGCAACGTTCATAAATCAATGTCTAATAATGACAGATGGACTATCTCATATTTTAGCATTCATTACCACTATACATGGACTACTTATTAAGCACCATATCATATAAAATACTATCTATCATCTGTCTGGGGGTTACTCGATCACACTAACTAGGGTGTAATCAGGGTGGGCATTGGCTGTCAGGTTGTTGTATTCTGATGCATTCTCCAATCAGTTAACAATTCTTGAATTGAGTCATAAAATAACAGAGTAGTTTGCAGGATTCAATGCAAAACAACTTTGTAATGGATTATAAATTAGTTCTCATCACAGGATACAGCATGCACAATTCTTAAGGACGGGGGCCTTGATTCAAACCTAAGAAGCTGCGTAGTCATATTGACTATACAATCTACGTAGCACATCGGCATAGTTTTTTTCAGTAAGAGAAGGTGTTCCACTGCAGCCGCTCTCCGTAGAACGTTAGGAGAAGTGGGTAGGGAAACTCATTTAGTAGAGGCAGAGAGGGAGTGATTGTCATATTTTTACTACTTAAGAGGAAAAGTACACGAGGGACCGTAACGTAGCCTATGGCACTCGTAAGTGATATTAGATACCCTAAAAACTGTGGAGGGACTTGTCCGCAGCTGCCTATTTCATACTTAAGTGTAAGAAGTGTAAGGACTAATGGTAAGATCTTAAAATAAAACACAGCAGTTTACAAGGTATTCAAGCACACATGTACACCAAAAGACGCAAACAAGCCTCTTATTATACAGTAAAAAATGATAACATAGCAGGGGATTATTAATCCTCCTGCTGTTTGAAACCAATCAAACTATTTAAGCCCTCAATGAAATATTTAACAAGTGCAAAACATTCCCATGTCTTAGGTATAACAGGATGGAAATTTAATTTAGACCAGTGTTTCCCAACCCGCAGGGACCATTAACAGTCCATGTTTTCCAGGCCTCAGCACAGAACAAGTGATATAGTGAGTGCCACCTATGGAACTTATAAAATGTGTAATGAACACACCTGTGCTCCAGCAAGGAGACCCGGAAATCATGCACTGTTAGTGGTCCCTGAGGACCAGGATTGGGGAACACTGATTTAGACTTTTAGCAGTACAATGAAATAATTTGCATATCAAGGCGGGAAGTTCCATTTACACCTGTTCCTAGATTACAGTTAGGGCCTCTCTGCTTGTTCTGTAAACACTAAGGGCCGGATTCAGAGCTGCGCTTCTGTCATTTTTTCCGATGGAAGCACTGCCCATGCTCACAACTGGAGCAAACACAGAAAGAGGGGCGCACAATTGTGAAATAAAAAACACTGTAAAATAATAATGTTAAAAAAGAAACCATGTTAGACAAAATAAAAAAATGGATTTATTATTTAATAAAAATAAAAAATTGTTATAATTTCCAAGTATATAACATGCTGATGCAAGTAGTTCACCAATTATGCCAGGGCATGCTGGCATTTGAAAAACCACAAGCACCAGCATGACCTGTCATCCGGTACCCACCGCAACATGGTTAAGGCCCCCTTAGATATGTAATAAAATATAGGGTCGCCCCTTTACAGTACAAAATAGGTTATCATTAAATACTGTAAATATATAATAATAATAATTATTATTATTAATAATAATAATAATTAGAATTATTAGGTTTGTGCCTTCGTTACTTTCATGTATGTTGCAAAGAGAATTGAGGAAAAAGAAAGACCAAGAAAGAACCAGCTGGGAATCAGACAACATTACTCCCCCTCCATTAAAATTGCAGAAAATCAACAGTAAAGGTCATCAGGATGAACTGACCATATGGCCACATTAATATCTGAAAAAGCCACCTTGCACTTTATGCTATTGTTTTATTTGAAGACGGGAAAATGTAGTTGCGTTAGCAAGTTTTATTTTGACATTTTACAAAGTGCAAAGTGTACAGTTTATATTCCACTATGTAATTATATTGCACTGAATGATTTAAATAAAGTGAAATGAAATTCTACTTTGCAAAATAAAACATGTACTGCAGCAATAATATATAATGTGCTTGTTTTATGTCTACATTATCCAACTGCAAACTGGCTTTGGGGGAAGGGATGGCTGGTGGGGAGGTTAGTTTATTGAGAAGACAGTTATCATTGTTTTGTGCATATTTGCAGTTCAGGGGCGGGGGGGAGGTTATTTAAATATGATTAATTCTGTTGACTTTGTTGCACATTTGCCTGTGGCTTAAAGATCACTGTATTTATGCCAGTGCATTCTGATGCTACAGAATGATCTTTGCCATTCAGAATATAGTCAGCCACTGACAACACCCTACACCATAAAACTAGAGGACGTAAACATGTATAGCTTGGAGCTTAGGAGGACCAGAGGGGAGATGATAGCAGGCTTCAAATATATCAAAAGGTCTAATTAGTTAGGGGAAGGGGGCATTTTTGAAAGGAAGAGGCGTATTAAAATAAAAGAGCATGCATATAAACTGGAGAGTGATAGGTTTAGAGGAATGGGGCAGAAAAATACTTCACTGAAAGGGTAGTTGAGAAGTGGAATAACCTCCCATTTCAAGTGGGAGAGACTAAAGCTGGCCATGCATTGGCCATCCAATTATCAGGTGATCGGGCAAATAATCACTCTAGTTAGTGGACTGATAAGTTTTAAGAAGTTAGGGGGCCCTTGTGCGGGATTTGCACATGCCCCCCCCCCCTTACCTGAGACAGGACAATCTGGATGGTCTAAGTGGCTCCGATCTGCCGTCACTTTCTATGTTTCTATGGTGGTGAAGTAATTGCTCAAAAGTTGCACCCACCTGTCATCAGGGGGTCTGTGTAGCCTGCACCTAAAATGCTGTATACCCCTATAAAGTCAATGTTAAAGATCGATGATAACTGCAGCAGCTGTCACTGGCATGTGTAAACAATGGATAAAACAATGGATAAAACAATAAATAAATACATTAATAAACAAATAAAGAGCCCAGGGCTCCCACCTAAGTTGTAAACATTGGGCCTGATTCACACCTAAGAAGCTCTGACTTCTTATGTGCGGATTTTTTAGAAATAACCTAGTACATGTAACGTGCTTATTTACACTGTCTACGTGCCACTTAGGTCAGTTTTTTTACAGTTTCCAGAGCTACAGTGTTCCTGCAACTTCTGACTGTATGAAACTCCAACTGCGATAGGTAAGTTTTCCTGATCCAAAACTTAAACACCTCCAATCTTAACACTTCCTAAACCTACCCCTCCCCTCTCCACAGCCTAACCTTAACTCTCCTCTAACAATAACCTTCCTTGTACCACATCCTATCCCTCCCCTAACACTAACCACCCTTTCCCGCAGCCTAGCTTTAACTCTAACCTCTCAACAGCCTAACAGTCTAACCTTAACCTTAACCCAAACGGGTATCTTGTCGAAATAAGAGCATTCCACTTTGTAGTCATTCGGGTATTGAAATATTGTATACTGTATTAAAAAAGTGTCAGCACTGATACAACTGCAAATAAGTTCTCAGCTGTATCAGCGTCAAAAATGGCAAACACAACCCCCAAGCTGTGGGGCCTGCCCCAACCAGATTTGGGTACTTTTTCATTGTTATGAGGCCTGAGGCGGTCAGGGGTGTGGGCCTGCGATACAAACAGCCCTTTTTTAAATGGGCCATTTCATACCTCTGAATTACAAAAGTTCTCCTAAATTGATTGCTTCTGCCTCAAGGAGGAGAGGCAATCAATTATCCCCGGAGCGAAGATTGCACGATGAATGGTGATTATTTCTTCTACCCTACCCTTTTCCTAATTCTTACCCTAACCCACCCTTTCTGTTACCCTAACCATAACCCTCCCTTCCCAGCAGTCTGACCCTAAGACTCCCCTCCCCACAGCCTGACCCTAAACTCTCCTCTCCATATCCTAACCCTCCCCTTCTATTACCCTAACCCTCCCTTTCCCAGCAGCCAGACCCTAAGAACCCCTCCCCGTAGCCTAACCCCAAGACTCTCCTCCCCGCAGCCTGAACCTAAGACCCCTCTCCCCATAACCTGACCTTAAAATACTCCTCCAAATAGCCTAACCCTAAGACCCCCCTCCCTGCTGCCTGACCTTAGCACTGTCCCTATTACTCATCTCCGGCGGGCGGTGCAGCGACTGTAGTTTACGTTGGTGCAGTGTGCAGCGGTTTGCAAATGAATGGATGGGTAAGAATGCAATAATAGTATTTTCTAAATAGAGGCAGTCGAAAATCAACTTTTGCCTGGCTGTATTTCTATTATACTATTTTCAGGCTGCAGACTGTAACCAAGAGGTCAGCTACCTCCTCTGCTGCATACCTATTACTTAAAGTCCTTTTGAATAAAGGCCACCTCCCACCAAAAATCCTCTGTAGCTATTCTATAAATCGTAACCAAGATTATAAACATCACTTTATGTTCTTAACATGTCTTGTTATACTTGTGTTTTTTTATTGTTTAAATGCATAATAAAAGATTCATAAAACACTTTGAAAGAAGAAGGGTCCATTAACCCAATATCACAAATCATCCCAGCAACACAAGAGTTGCTAATTCTCTGTTGTATTCACAGGAACACCGTGTTTGAATATATTGACACAACTCCACTATAAAAAGAAGATGTTCTGAGCTTATTCAAACAGAGGAGAACTCTAGGGAACTGGGAATGTGAAGGTTCTAAAGGTCACTTAGTGAAAGGGATATATTTAAATACACCAAAACAAGTTGAAAAGGGATGGCAGGCAAACACACTAACACAATCCAAGCCCATTAGTTATTGCTCAGAGATAAATCCTGGCTCTGGTTAAAGGACATTAGCTATAGTGATTATTTTAAATATTTAAAGAAAGCTTTTAGAAGCTTTGTGATACCCTGGTAAATGGAGAAATGGAGAGACTGATATTCTTATCAAGCATCAATCTCTCAGAAGGCATGTAACAAGACAACGCTAGCGTCCTAATGCGTAGCAACTAATTCATTTAGAGGCAAAGAACATGTTGCAATGACTTAAAAATAGAGTTTGGTCTGAACAATAATCCACAAACAAAATGATAGATAAAATAACATTTTGCATCTGATAAACTCAAGTTCTATCTATTTGATCTCTGAATATTTTTTTTTACATTGCTGTATTTAGGCCTGATCCAGACCTACGCCAGTAATACGCCCTTGTGTGTAGCGTATATTTACGCCAGCGTACCTATGAAGCACTCCTCTAGACACTCCCCTCGGTCGTTCGTATTTATGCTGCCTTATGATGACCAAACCCTGCCCTAACTTTTCTGAGCGTAACTGCGGGCATCCGTAGCATCCTTGTGATTTAAAAAGCTCTCCCGCCCACAAAGTGTAATTACGTATGGCTGGCACGCCCCTTTGTGCGTTGTTACGAAGCTGGTACGCTCAAGGCCCATACGCTCAGCATTTCTTTGCATAACATCTGCCTCACGCATGTAAGTACGAATGGGCGCTTTTATGCTTAGGAAAAGAATAAAAACACAGGCAGGCGTAGGTCTGGATCAGGCCCTTTGTCACAACAATCCTCAAGTGAAAATAATTATTATTACTATGCTTTCCTGCTTATTCCTCTATATAACTCTCAGTCTGTGTCTTCCTGCTGCCTCCATTCTCCTCCTCACATCACTGCTCTATACTGCTGGGACCCTGCTCCTTCCACTATATAGCTCTCAGTCTGTGTCTTCCTGCTTTCTCCATTCCCCTCCTCACATCCCTACTCTGTACTGCTGGGAACCTGCTCCTTCCACTATATAACTCTCAGTCTGTGTCTTCCTGCTGCCTCCATTCTCCTCACATCACTACTCTGTACTGCTGGGACCCTGCTCCTTCCACTATATAACTCTTAGTCTGTGTCTTCCTGTGGCCTCTATTCCCCTCCTCCTATCACTACCTTGTACTGCTGGGACCCTGCTCCTTCCACTATATAACTCTCAGTCTGTGTCTTCCTGCTGCCTCCATTCTCCTCCTCACATCACAAATTAGGGTAAGTCTGTGGGAAACAGAAGGTTAGGGGAGGGTTAAGGTTAGGTTAAGGATGAAGGGCTTATCTATCACCCCTGAAATCTTCAAGGCCCTGGGAGTGGCAGCACCACCACTCTTGGAAACGGACACTGCCGGCAATTGCTGGCAGTTACCAATCAACTGCCGCAAGATAAATCGTAAAACAGACCATCGTACTGACGAACTACAGCCATACAAAACAGGCACATGTAGATACAATGCTAGCGTCTGTGTAAATAAAGAAGAAAATTTGCAAGTGACTGTGTAATGCATGCAGTCCTTGTATATTTGTATGGCATGACTTCTCAAAATAACAAGCAGAAATCGATAGAAACACTATTTGAGACTTGAAGAAGAAGCTAAAAAAAATAGTCTACTAAATGAAACTTTTATCCAAAAGGCCCATGAGAAGGAGAGAAGCTCAGTAATGGCGGCTTATAAGCAAAACTACCAATGTTGACCTACCATAAGATTTTCTTAGGTTAGGATCATTGGTTATGTTTTATAAGATTCTTCATCTCACAAATTCTAATGGATTCTGCTATGTTTCTATCCCTGTCCAAAATAACTAAATCCCCTCCTCATCTTGTTTAATATAGTTTACTTGGATCTCAATCCGATCAATCATTTGTGGGATGTGCTGAGAAAAATAGTCAATAACGTCTTATTACCAGATACCACAGGATCCCTTCCGAGGTCTTGTAGAGTCCATGCATTGATGAGTCAGAGCTGTTTTGGGTGTATGAGGGTGACCTACACAATGTTATTCAAGTGGCTTAAAATTTTTGGCTGCTTGGTTTATAAATATTTATGAGTGATTGTGTCTTACTATTTAGAGGTTTCTTAGTTTTGTGTCTATTTACCTTCAGGCAGTAATTTTATCTGCAGAAACTACTTTAAAATAATAAGAAAAAGAAGTCAGGATTGCGGAATACGATGGCTCCGTTTTCCTCTGTTCGTTTCTTCAGATTGAGCTTGTCAGGGAGCATAAAAGCTGACAGCTGACAGCCCCGATACACGTTCATTCAGTTCACTCTCTGACACGGATGATGTTGACTGCACACATCAGTGAATTTATGGGAAGATGAAACCGCTGCGCTAAATAACCTCCAAGATATGGACAGACTCGCGGCGGCAGCTGATGCAGAGACAATACATTTTTATTTCTCAAGATACCTCGGCAAACATTTAATTTATATTCTAGATTAAAAGACAAAACGGGTTCAACAGCGATACAGTTCATCAGACTTGTTAGTTGAAGGCTATCTGTGCATGCACAATTTTCATGGAAATAATTTAAATCCAGATGTCCATCCAACAAGTTGTTTATGGAAGTTGTATGGAGTTTGCCTGCCCAGAACAGATGTTATGCAATGGATCTCTAGCGTATGGAACTCAATTCCGTTTTCTAGGAGAAATGTCCAACGGGAAATTCCTCAAAACCCTCTGCAAGGGTGGCGGGGATGGGCATGCAGATAAGATTGAGGGGGTGGCAGTAGGCACTTTCACACAGTTCCGTGCGGAGAACTTAAGGTGGGATACCCTTTTCTGTGCAAACTTCAGGTTTTTAGTCTTAAGCAAACACCTCTGTCCAACTCTTTTCTGCTGAAAGAAAGATCACATACAATTCCAGTGAAATATTTTCTGTTAGAGGCAGAGAGTAATTAGACGACTCCGGAATTGGTGTTTGATTATGTGTAAGACACATGCAAATGGAATTGATAGTACTTACGTTAAGGGAACATCTACTGCACGCATACGCAGATATTCCCTGTCAGTGAAAATACGCAAAAGGATCTAGAATGACCTACTCACAGTGGGGCAGATCCAGAACCACGTCCAAGATAGAGGCTGCTTCTAATCAGTTTATAAAGTAATTTATACAGCAGGTGCAGAAAAAACAAACATGGCCTGGCACTCTAGCCATTACCCAGTTACTAATCATGATCTTCCATCTATAAAATAAAAGTCAAAGAATTAGTTACAAATATCTGCAGATATGTGATATAAGCCACCCGCCACTTTCAAGGCTTATTTGTTGGGTGGTCCTAACTCTAAACTTTAGAGTCCCACTTCTCTGTTAGGTGGTCCTAACTCTAAACTTTAGAGTCCCAATTGTGGGTCACATATTAAATATCTTTCTAAACCAAGAGCTCACCTCTTATGAAGATCCCCAAATCTCCAAAACAGCCACTCTGAGACCGCATCCCCTCTCTAGGTTCCAAGCGCCGTAACTACACAACAGTTAGGGAAGGTAGGCGGGGGAAGGCAGGGAGATGAGGCAGGGAGGGCAGGATTTGTAATTTACGCTCCGGTCCCGGCGTAATTACCCTCTGTTACGCCGGCTGAAGTTAGGGTAGCCTTCAGCCAGCGTAACAGAGTGTAACTATGCCAGGACAGGGGGAGTGTCAGGGGGAGTGCATAGATGTGACGCTGTGCGTATGCACAGTGGAACATCGTAAGTCTGGATCAGGCCCAATGAGAGCCATCTGATGAACATCACTTCCACCCGCAGGGCTACATATGTTGATAAAGTAAAGCGGGTGGGCTGTATGCACTCCTGCACAAGTCTGCTTCCAAACACATACAGATCTGTGCGGGGAACTTATGGGAGGATTCTACACACGTAAGTGGAAGCCCTTGCTTACAGTGCAGAGGAAAAGCCTGTGGTAGCTGCTCTCTCTGCACTGTAAACAGGCTGTCAGAGGCTGACAGCTTCTATCAGGCAGTAGTCCCACCCTGATTCACACCCAGTCCCATCTGACTCCACCAAGCCCCGCCCAGCCTCATCTCCTTGCTATGGGGCCTGAGACTGTCACCTTTCACCCCTGTCTTTAAGCCTTTCTACCAGTGCCTATGACCATAAGCAATCATCAAAGACATTTTGGAACCTGGTTTTGTATCTGCATAAGCAAAATTCCCCAACACATGTACAAAGTCATATTATTTCTACCGTTATTTCTTTCAATAACTGAAGGGTTTATATTATTGCCCAAAAAAAATGATGGTGTGTTGGCAAAAAGTGTCTAGGAATTTAGCAAATTTCAAAAATAAAACAAAACAAAAAATGTAAAAAAAAAAATAACAAAAATACAATAAAATAAAAAATGAAGCTGAGCTTAAATTGCTTCCTATTGATCATCACAAATGGAGAGAGCACTGTATAGGTCTTTCAAGCAGGAGATAATGTTACAATGTATACAGTATCTCATTTTCTATTCTCTGCATTGCACACTAAAAACCCATCTCTTCTATATTGCTGCAGAGCCAGTGATACAATAAGACTCAGAAGATTGATTACACAATTTAAATGTCTTTTCTGGTGCAACAAATTTTTGCACATTGACAGTTTCTAAATAGTCTGTCATACTCGCTTGGTCATAGTTAGCAGAACAAATAAATTATCTGCTTGACCACAGTGAAAATGTTAATAGTTGTTAGATATCTGAGGATAACTTTCTAGTCCTAGAATCCATTACAGTTTATTGAGATGACTTCATCTCAGAAGACAGTTATAGGTTTAATATCTCTATTTTTCCGTTACACTTAGCAGAACTGCACTTTTTCCAGTAACCTACTATGTTAATTGTAGAAATTTGGTAGATAGTAGAATATATTTTAAAGAACCCAATGTTGCATAAAATTGGTTCCATTCATATCAATTAACATGTCTTTTCTTTTTAAGTGTGGCCCATGTGAGAACATGAAAAGCATAAACAATTAAGTAACATTAAAGTTTAAAAAGACAAAGGGCCTAATTCACATTTAAGAAGCTTCTGCAGAGTTAACGTACTAACGCCGCTGTCCCAGCGTATCAACTCTCCCTTACGCCGGCTGAAGTTAGGGTAGCCTTCAGCCGGCGTAAGGGAGAGCTAATACACTCCTACAAGGGGGAGTGTCGAGCCAGAGCAGCGATGTTACGCTGAGCACTACAGCGCTCAGTGTAACATCGTAGCTCTGGATCAGGCCCATTATCCTTCTGTTCCTCCTTACCACTTATGTTCCTCTTCTCTTTCTCACCAACCATCTCTTTCTCCTCCTCCCCACCACCCATCTGCTCTTCCCTTCCACCCATCTTACTCTTTTCCTCCCCACCACCTTTCTCTCATTCTCCTTCTCCATATCATCCTTTTCCATCTTCTTCTCCCCACCACCCATCTCTCTCTCTCCTTCTCCCCACCATCCTTCTCCCCACCACCTATCTCTATCTCTCTCTCTCTCCTTCTCCCAATCACCCTTCTCCCTCTCTTTCCCCTCACTACATGCTCAGAAGGAATGACCATCAGCGGCGGATTGGTCATAGGCCTTACCGGGAAATTTCTTGGTAGGCCGAAGCACTTTGGAGGCCGGTCTCCGTTAATCAATTAATTTATTTTTTCACTCGGGTGGCGGGGGATTAGGGGTCCGGCAAGCTTGCACACAAGTTAAGTAAAGCCCCTTCAGTGGCCGTGTTAGCCAGTGTAGGGCCACCGGGTTCATCATTCCGGTGGCCCTG
>WWET01003724.1:133587-152438 GCA_011038615.1 Limnodynastes dumerilii | reverse complement strand
GCAGCTATGTTCTCTTGCATCCACCTGTGTAGCCAATAGGTAACACTTCAGATGCAACTTCGATAGGGCGGCACTCAGAGGCTCAATAAAAAGACAAACAATACTGGTAATTCCGACGTTTCAGTTTCTTCAGGGATACATATACATACAAAACACATTCCAAAATATTTAAGTGCTGCGCTGAGGTCAATAAGGTCTAGCTGATATGTCTCAAAAACTATATAGTCAGTTACTCAATATCAAATGGTAACAAATAAAATATGTATGTGCAAACAATTTATTCCAAACATTCCAATTAATTCATAAAATATTCACAGGGTTAGTCTGAAAACACTGATCGCATAAGGGATATGCCTAACTGAGTGCAAATATCCTAAAGTAATTGCTTTACTGCATTAACTCCCTCTTCTCAGTGTATTTTATTTACCTTTAATAAATCACATAGGTAATTTAAATTTTTTTATATCTGTATATTAAACCTGCTCTATTTGACCAAATTAACTGATGTTTTTGTATTCTGATTCTTTCTATAGGTCTTTCTGTTTCTTATAATACAGATATGTCCAACCCATGGAACAAGATTCAGAGCTCAGATCATAATACCCTTCAGATACCACACTCAGGCTGTGTATGTGGTAAATGTCCGTTCTGTAAACAAGGTCACACTACACAACAAAGACCATCAACGGCCGAGAAATTATTTTCTTGTCCTGAATGTGAAAGATGTTTTACAGTTAAATCAACATATCTTAAATGCAAGAAAAGTCACATCCAAAAGAAATACCCCTGTACGGAGTGTGGGAAATATTTGTCTTGCAAGTCAGCCCTCAACTTTCATGATCTAAATCACAAGAGATACAAAAGAGCTTATGTGTGTAGGGAGTGTGGGAAAGCTTTCACGTGCAATGGCCATTTGATCAGGCACTTGCGTGTTCACACAGGAGAGAAGCCATATTCTTGTCCCGAATGCACCAAGAGATTTTTAGAGAAATCACATCTTACCCGACACATAAGGATTCACACTGGAGAGAAGCCATATTCCTGTTCAGAATGTGGAAGGTGTTTTGCTGTTAAATCAAATTTAGAAACACATAAGCTGATTCACAGAAGATGATTTCTGTTCTACATATATAATCAGTGGAAATGTATTTTATACAGCAAATTGACCAAACAATTATTATTCTTATTTTTTTTTTTTAAGAGATCTTGCACGTAGTTGTAGTTATGTCTTTCTGAAGAACTGTACACGATATACCAGATGAGGCCGTACCAAAGACCTATAGAGTGACATTATTACGTCTCCCTTTCTGCTACTAATTCCACTTTTCCAACCTGGGTTTTTCCCAGACGAATTGCCATGTCAAAAAAAAAGCCACGTTATAAGTCAACAAAAACATGGGAAATTCCTGGATCTGACTGTTTCAAATGGCCCATGAATTTCTCATGTTTTTGTGGACTTCTAACGTGGCTTCACTACAGGGCATGCTAATGCTTGTAGTGCTACAAGCACCAGCATGCCCATGAATGTCATGACATACTAGTATTTGGAGAACGAGAAGCACCAGCATGATAATGTCCTATATAGATACCTAATAAAATACAGGGCCGGCTCTTTAAAAGAAAATGTGGAAAAATTATTTACATTAAATACTTTAAAATTATTCATTAAAAAATCATTATTTTATACATTAAACACAATAAAATTATTAATAAATAAACATACTTACATTGAGGGGATCTGGTTGTTATGTTCTGGACTCTTTCTTGATCTGCCCCTAGGGGCTGCTGTGGGACTCATTGCACAGCATGGACATTCTCCTACCTGCCCCTAGGTGCTGCTGTTTGAACTTGGCTTCCTTGATTCATTTTCAGCACCTGAGCATCTGGGATATAAGGACGATTCTAACTAACCCAGGTGCTGGTCATTCTGCTTTGTTAGGGACCTTGTTCATTCCTGCCTTGCTGCTGCCTCTCTCACTTGTGATTCAGCTACCCTTGTTCTGTTTGTTGGTAACTCCTTGTATTTTGGTGTTTATTCATGTTCATTTGCATGTTTGTTTTTGGGTTTTCCTTTTGCTCTAGTTTTCATTGTTATCTGGACTCCTGTTTGTATTTCAGTATATTTGTATCATTGGGCCATATGCAGAGCTTTCCGATGTGTGCTACTGCGCATGCGCAGTAATTTTGTAACGTCATCTACGTTTCTTGTTGCAACGTAGATTGTGTATATGCGGTGTTACGCTCTGCATACGGTCGTTGTTTCTAAGTTACCCTTGTGCTCCAGCTTCTAGTGTTTTGGATTACTACTACCTTGTGCTCAGTGTGCTCTCTGATTTCAGTTTATATTTCTTAGTGTTTATAGCCTTTAGGTTTTGTATTGTTCCTAGTTTTGTTATTGCTCCCAGTTCACATTCTCCTTTTACCTGTATTCTTTTGTTTGCACTAATACATTTTTTTGGTTTATTCACCCTCGCCATATGGTTATTAGTGCTTTGTTTCAACTGGGGCTGTCTTCTAGGGATCGTGACCTGCTGGGTATCCTGCCGCACAAGTCTGTCCTCACCCCTAGAGGCTCCAGAGAAGACCAGGCCCAGTTAGATTCCACACCCTGGGAGCAGTTCCGTAACACTGGTCTTGTAAGCTTTTAATCGTGGGCAGGTGGGGGACATTTCAGAACGTTGCAAAACATGTCAGCTCTAAATTTTATTATGCATCTAGGGGGGCATTACCATGTTGTGTTGGGCACAGGATGACAGGGCATCGTGGTTCTTGTAGTTCTCCAAGCGCCAGTATGCCCTGTCATCATGGGTATGCTGTTGCTTGTAGCACTAGAAGCATAAGCATGCCCTAAACTTTGTAAAATTGGAATTTTTTAAATTTTATTTGAGGGGGGGAGGGGATTTAAAATTGATTCCGGCCCTAACACAGAGATCTGTTTACTATTGCCATAGCAATAGTAAACAAATACATCCAATCAAATGTATTTGAAAAACAACATAGGACATTTTATATTACCAAAAGTCCCGTGTGAGACCTGGGAAAAACCCTTCTTTTTTTCCTGGTTCATTAGACCCGGGTCTAATAAAAGGGATGTTTCACATCACCAGCAAATACTCAGGTTTTTCCCAAGGTATTTGGTGGTTATGTTCAATGGGTATATGACTGTTTCAATATGTATTACTCATTGTAATACCGCATTAAGTTCACCGCCCCAGTAATAACCCAAATTTTTCAACCCAGGTTATTGCCGGGTGATTAAAAATTGGATTGGAGACAGCGCTGGGTTTAGAACCTTAAAAATATTAAAAACATTAAAAACCTTGAAACAGGTTAGGTTTGTGATGGTAGAATGTATAACACCAATGCATAACATTTTTTAGTTAATATACGTTATACATTAAGTGCAGATGAGCATTAGACTAGCGGTTTTAATGCTGCTCATCTCATTGTCTGATCATGATGTGACTTGTTGTATGCGGCAGTTTACTAGGTTTTTATGGGCTAATAAAAAGTCAAGAATCAATAGGGCAAGACTGCAACTGACCAGGCGTGAGGGGGGTATACGGTTCCCAGATATACAGTCCTTCATAATGGCAGCCCATTTTCGATACGTAACGGATTGGCTGTTTAATAGAAGTGTCTATACTAATTTAGCACTGGAGCAATCACTGGTCTGTCCATATTCCCTTGGGGCATTACTACACACACCAAGCAAACTTATCCGTGAGTGATTGAAGGGCGGTATTTTATTTGCAAATACGTACAGAGCTTGGGTAAGGGCACATAGTGTCATGAAAGAGGACCATACTATTACCAGGTACAATACTATATGGGGCAATTTAAATTTTGCACCCAGTCTTGAAAATGTGGAATTGCTCTGGAGGGACAAAGGTATCAGAGCAATCTGTGGCATCTTTGACCCTGGGGACAATTATATAGCTTTGACAAGCTCAAAGAGAAATTTGGAATCTTAAATCGACAGTTTTTTATGTATCTGCAACTGAGACACTATCCCCAGAGTGTGATGTCATACTTAGCTTCTGCTTCCACGCCAGGGCAATTGGATAAACTACTTGTATATCTCTACACACATGTCTTTAGGGTCCGCAGTGTCTATGATGTAATACTCCCTGCTAAGCGAGAACAAACTTTGGGTTAAACCTTTGTCAGCATGGGCAAAAGACATACCAGACTTGGTGCTCCCAGACGAGCCTTTGAAATACTACGATAGCACTATGAAGGCCCTGAGTTGTACGCAGTTACAGGAGATCCATCTTAAAACACTCCATCGTGTGTACATATCTCAGGCTCAAAGGAAGCATATGGTAGAGGGTGAAACTGGTCAATGTCCGAAGTGTCATAGGGATAATGCAACATTCTTTCACAATCTATGGGAGTGTAGAAATATAAGAACATTTTGGGATAAGGTGTTGGCTTTAAAAAAACTCCATGTTAGGCTTACGTTTACCCAAAAGTTGTTTCGCCTTACTTTGGGTGCAGTTTATGGAATGGACGTACTTTCCTAGAGTTAAAGAGAATGGGGTAGATACTGAACAACGTTTGCCGTACGTTTGTTCGCGTAGCGAATTTTCGCGTACGTAAATTCGCTGCGCTACCCTTAACACACCCCCACCACGGCCGTATTTTGTGAAAATACGCTACCCAAACCCTACCTTAACTTTTTCAAACGTAACAGCATACGAATACGCGAACGTATGCAGCTTAGCACGCCCATACTGTACACTTTAAATACCCCCCCCGCCTACTTCACGTAAATCGCACGTATTCGTCGCTAACGTAAATTTGGCACGCCCACACGTAATTACTTACGTTCGCAATACGTGAATTATCCATACGTGTGAAAATACGCTACGCGAATGTGCGTATTTTCTGCGGTGCGCACTGCGTACAAATCTGCGAATTTACGTGTCCACCACATGTAAATTCGCGGAAAAGCGTAGTTCAGGATCTGCCCCAATATCCCCTTATTGTCAGTGATAGTGACCGTGGCAAAGAGAGTGATACTTCAAAACTGGGTGAAATCTACACCACCCTTTTTGCATATGGTACGGAATATTCTGTTCGACCTTATATACATGGACAGAAAGGCAACACTTCCTGACATAGAACTGGGGGTGGCACATTTTTACAGAAAATGGGGCTTTTATATTGAGTATCTCCCCCCAGAGCAGCAGACTGATATTATGTCTACTTTTGAAACTACCAAGTGGTCTCTTCTCAGGAATTTGAGAGATTGAGTGTTGGAGATATGTCACGGCTGGAGGTGGGGTGGGATTTGGTGGAACTCTCTTAGTTCTCTTAGTTTTCTTAGTTGCATCTGTTATTACTAAATTGCTTACATCTTCTTATTCATGTATAGGATATTTTCATATATTGAACAATCCAATCAGAATAGGGTTATAGTCTCTTTCATCGCATATTAAGATAGATGGAGAATATTGAATTATTAACTTTGAAACTCTCTATTGTATTGTACATCCTTATCTCCTTTTTGTCAAATGAGCATGTAACAATGGTTGCCTCTGTATAATCCCTTAATACCATGAGAATTGTATGCATAAGCTGTACTGTCAATTCAAATGAGTATTCAAATTTTTATTTGAATGTGAAAATAGAAAAACTCAATAAAATGTTATTTTAAAAAAAAAATAGCGGTGGTGAGGTGAACAATGACAGAGCTGGTTATAGTCAATGATCAAATAAATACCCCGTTCGGAAGTAGGACAGCGGCTGTAGATTCTTACGGAGGTAATTACCCAGTTTCCTTAGGCTCGTTGCAGATGCCCTCTGCTCCATAGAAGTTCCTTGCTGCACAATACAGTCCACAGTGCCTGGTGGCCTGCCCGACACTGTCTATTAACCAGATACACGGGGATAACAGAGGGGTTGTCGAGGGTGATATCCTCCTTCTGTGATTGCCAGGTGATTATCAGTGTGAAATAAAAAAAAAAAACCCTTATTAAGTCCAAACTGTGTACTAGTTTTTCCCATGTCTTCCCAGTCAGTCATCCAAAGTGGAGCTTTTATTGGCTGACAAAAATGAAGTAATTTAAATGGGACTTAACTTTCTGCTCACAATGATGAGTCTAGACCTCATGTTTTCTTGTTTATGTTGCTGTTTCGTACAGCATATCAGAGCCTCATGCAGCTGCTGACACTGTGTGAGACTGTACAGTGTCAATTGAATTTGAGAAGGACAGAAGATGTAAAACTCAATGCCAACATTTACGCAGGAGAAGAGTCTATCAGGTCCAACCTTACTTCCATTCTGCGATTGAGCACCCTCACAGACGGAGCGTGCGGGCCAGAAATCATCGTCACGGACAAGCTTTATGGGCAACTGTGGAAGCTTTTGAGGACGACCAGTGGATGGTATACTTTTGCATGTCACGTGCGATATTTCAGTATGTGCTGGATCTTGTGACACCTGTGCTTACAAGACAGAAGACCAACTTCATAACACCCATTTCAACAAGGTGACTAGCTATTTTGGTGTGGTGGTATGCTACCCTAAGTAAATACCGCACCATCTCCTGCACGTTTGGAGTGGGGATTTCTACGGGCTGCATTCTTCTGCAAGAAGTCACACAGGCATTGGTTGAAGCACCTTACCATGGCTTCATTTGCTTGCCAGAAGGACACTGTTTGTGACTATCCATCTTAGCCTTAGCAGACAACCCTGTGGATTACCGCAACCAAAAAGAATGGCAATCCATCATCCTTCAGGCTGTAGTGGACAACTATCGGTAAGCATCCTTTCAATGTGACTGGGAATGATGATGTGTATTGTAAATGTTTGCTAAATAGATTTTATTTATATAGTTTCAGCTTCACAAATGTGTTCATTGGTTAGCCTGGATGCATGACACATGACGCCCGAGTGTTGACCAATTCGGATATTTACCAACTTGCTGAGGAGACTGAAGGCGGATACTTGTTTCTTAGAGAGGTAAATATGTATGTTTTTTATTATGATGCTTTTATGTGAGTGTTTGAACCGTGCAGACTGTTTTGTGTATTGTCTGTGAATATAACAGGGTAAGGATTATGTGTGTGTGTGAATTGTACGTGAATATTGCATTGTTAAATGTTTAAATACAATCCTTGTTATATATTGAAACCTTTTAAAAAAATTTTTTTGCAAAGGTCCAAGTATGTGAATGGAGTTTCCTGTACACATCATTAGAGATGCAGCCTACCCTATTGCAGCGATGGTTGATGAAGGGCTACACACAACACCATCAACTTTCTCTGGAACAAGTCCGCTTCTCCCATACCCTCCCTCAGCTCAGCTTGGATTGTTGTGTAGAATTCAATTGGCTGTTTGAAAGAACATTGGCGTTGTTTGATGAAACGCAACAGCATCAACATCAAACTTGTTGTAGTTGCTTTCTGTATTTTACATAATATATATGAAATACAGAAAGAGCAGTTTTTGCCAGAGTGGAACATTCAGGAGTCGAGTTTTCCTGGAGCCGTCTGATCCAGACTTTAGTGAGGGTGACCAGTCTTATTCCACAGCAGAACTTATCCACAACACCCTTGCAGAAAACCTTGATTATTTATGTTGAAATAAATACACTTGTTTTGGTTAAAGTGCCAACTGCCTTTATTTTTTTTTTACCAATATTTGTAGTAGCACATACTAATATGCTTAGTAGCACATACTAATATGCTTAGTAGCACAAATGTAATTTTTTTTATTAAAGTGTCACTTTGTGAAAGTGTTTTTCTGTAAACAAGGTTTAGAAATGTCGGAAAAATATTAAGAAAAGTGCAGTTTATATAGTAAATTTACATATAAAAAATTTATCATTTTGCCTCATATGCAATGATGCATTAGCACCACCATATACATTATTAAAGTGCCTTCTTTGGCAAAACATAAAAAATGTAACATCAGCTGCATTAATACAACTTAACTTTACCAATGAACAACAACCTAATTATCTAAACAAACATGCATGCTATATTAACAGGTTTGTTTAGAGCGCTAGACCTCCTTTTTGTTCCTTGTAGTTACACAGTGGTCACTTTGGTCCTTGGATGCACCTCTCCAATTATATATACACTTGCACATATTTTATTTATTTGAATTGAAGCGCGCCCTTGTGTGGTTTTTTTTTTGTTACTGTTAGTTTACTTTGGGAGCCTGACCCCTCCCCAATATGGCTGCTGCACACTTTTCAAATGGCATTAGTGTGTTAATACGGACCTCCTGAGTACACGTATAGCAAACGGATAGGGACTTGCCTACAGGAGGTGCCTTGACGCTGGGCAGCTGAGCTTAACCCAATATAGCTATATTGGACCTGATTCAGAGATTGAAAATAAGAGAGGAAAGTTACTCCTGGACAAAACCATGTCTATTTCAGGGGAGGCCTATTTCATCTGTTGCAAACAGTATTAGAGTTGAGAGCTGGCATTTCCCAGCCTAAGTCTATATAACAGTGTAAAAGTAAAGCTGGTCACTATCTGTGTGCAGTGCATGTGTTCTTGCTAAAAGCAGAATGACTGAAAAATAGAGAACTATCACCCTGGTGGAGAGCATTGGCTAAGCGGACAAGATACAAAAGATGTTTGAAGTATTTGTGCCATTGGTTGAGCAAGTCAGGACATCCAGATTACAGAAGCTCCTTAAACCAGAGGGGAAAGAGAAAGATAATGTGGATATTTACTGTGTGGATATAAATATAATGATTATTGATGATGATGATACTGTTGTCCTTTTTGTAACTGCATTTGTCTGAGTGATTAAAGGTTCTCTAGGAGGCACTGGATAAGCTACACTGACATAGTAAAGCTCACCTGAGTGGCCAGCCGACATGAAGTGTGTATAATTGGGCCAGGTAAACCAGGTATCTTCATACTGAGCTTTTTGAGTTTTTGTGCCCTAAGTGCATGATTTTGCATTGTTTGGCATTAAACTCTAGATGCCACACTTTCAACCATTTCTTCAGTCTACCTAAATCATCTGAGACTTTAATGCAGAGCAAAAAATATAAACAGCGCTAACTTGAAAGATAATAAGTGAGAGAAAAGTTAAATATATCCATCAGTTTCTGATTGTCAAATATTTTCAGCCATTCTGAGAAATCTATAATACACTATAGCTGATTTCAGCAAAACATTTTTATTATAGTGTAGCGCTGGTCACCAATATCTATTATTGGTTTTCTACTTTTTAATTAAACTTTTATGCAGAGGGAATACATTTGCTAATATCCAGTCTTACTCCTGTTACTGTCACTCCATAGGCAGGGTAGGGTAAGGATACCGCCATGGAAGTGCGAAGCACAGCCATGAGGCTGTTAGATTGTGTTCCATTAGGGTCTCCTGTTTATTATTTTCCTAGGTAGTAGGCGGTGTATTTTCTGGGCATATGGGCTGTATGTTTACCTGCATTTGTGCCCAATTATTTTTGTACTGTTTTTCCGTTTCCTCCTCCCTATTTTTTGTTACTGTGGAAACTATTTTTGACACCTAGTCATGCTTATTCCCATGTATTTTTGATATCAATAATAAAATGATGAATTTTTAGTAAGCCAATTGTGGTTTGTCTGAAGTTGTATCATAGTTTGCGCTGATTTGTTACAAATCCCCTTGATTTTGCCTCCTGTTACTAGTAACTGGTTAAATGATTTGTTTTAGTTTTACCAGCACCCATAAGATTTATCCCATCTGGCCCCATTGATTTGACGTCTTTCAGCTTTCAGTTTGTTTCATTGAAAGGACTTTTAATTGCTTCTTTTGTATCAATGTTTTATAAGAATGTTCTTGAAATTTACTTGCAGCCCCTTCACCTCTCGTTCTTTTGTGAATAAAAAAAAAATTGTTAAGATGATTTGCCAAAGCCTTGTTACCCTCGAGAAGACTTCCACTCCTTGTTTAAAGTCTGCTATACCCTCTTTAGCTTTTCGCCATTCCGTTATATACCTAAAAAATCTTTTGTCCCCTTTCTGTACTGAAGGGGCAAGTTTTTTTTCTTAGCTTGGGCATTTTCAACCTTAATAGCCTTCTTAGCCTCCTTCTGCTTTATAAGATACACATCGTTGTCATCATTTTTTAGTTTATGTTTTATGTTTTTGTTTTTTATGTTTCCACTGCTTCTGCACTCCTTTCAGCTTCCTCTATTCTGCCAAAGATGAACTTACACATTTTCCCATATCTACAAAATCAGCTTTCCTGAAATCTTGCTTTTGTGCGCTACAAACCTCTCTCTGCCTTTTTACTAAACCATATTGGTTGATGATCACTGGATCCTAGGTTCCAGCGGATCCACACTTCTGAGATTCTGTCACCGTTTAGAAGTACCAAATGCAAGATTACCTCTGATCGTTTTTGGAAAAGTCGTCTATTTCCCCACCTCTAGTGGAGCTTGCAGAAGACACACCTAAGCTTACATTAGGTAGGTCAATGTCTCCCGTTATCACGCCTTTTTAACTATGTTTCAAAATAAGGCATTGTCAAATTCGTTTCTCGTCCTGGTGGTTTATATTTCATCCCAGCATGAAGAATAACCACCTTGGTTTCTATGGTCACCCAAAGTGCTTGTTGTTTCTCCAATACGATTAATTTAGTATTTATTTGTTCCTTCACATACATTAATATCCCTCCTCTAATTTTTCATATCTTCCCTAAATAAATTATATTCCTGTATAGCTAGGTCCCAGACCTGATTTTTATTGCACCATGATACATTGATACCCACAATATCTAGTTTATCCCTTGTCATTATTGCAATTATTTCAAATATTTTATATGTTAAACTGGTAACATTTGCATACAAAGCCTTAGGAATCCCCTTTTCTTTTATTTTCATTGTTAGTTATGTTTATTTTGTTTTTCTGCTTTTGCCTTTAATTAATGTAGACCTTGGGTGGGGAGCAGCTTGTTTTATTTTTCTTTCACTACCCCCCTCTTCTAGTTTAGGGGTTTCTAATGAAACACCCAAACTGCTTCCTTTAGAATTTAATGTTTTCAATCAAGAAGGGTGCAAGTTATCCTTTTTGTATAGGTTTTTGGTCAGATAGGATAGCCATGTTTTATAAAACTTAATCTTTCCTTATCACAGTACTTCTTATGCCACAACTTGAAGTTCCTAAAGCACGTTATTCTACCTTCAGAAAAATCAAAATGTTTGCCCCCTACTTAACAGCAGTTCTTAACTTTCTAAATTAATTTTTAACGGCCATAACTCCAGCATTGGCCAGTCATTTGTCCAAAGGTAGATAAACATCTACCTCCCCTACAAAAACGGTATTGATTATCCTTTCAAATAATTCTCCTTTACATTCCCATTAAATGGATTTGTACCTGGCCTTATTTTATTCATTTAAGAAAATTATTTATAATATAGAATAAGTAGCTATATTTCAATTATGTAAAATATTGGTAAGATAGTAACTAACCAAAAAACAAAAATGTGACAAAAAAAAAATGAAATCATGTAGAAGTATAAGTTGGGGATGTAAAAGTAGTGAGGAGAAAATCCTCATATTTATGATTTACAATATGCATTATTGAGTAATGGTGTATTGGACTGATTCAGGCTAACGGCTGATATAATAAATTATAAATTATCCATAATTATTATGGAGTGCTAAATTAAAAAGGTAAAGGACGTGTCAGTGTCTTTTTTTTTTTTAAGATTGTATAGGATATTGTTATTGTATAATTATATGTCGTCATAAATAATAATACTGCTATACCAATTATATCAATTGTATTTAAATATGATTTAAAAATGAGATAAAATCCTCAATTGATATGTCCTAAGTGATGACACACAGGATTGAAAGTGCTAAGTGCTAATTGTGTTAAAAACTTATAGGTGGTATAAAAATGAACAGTAATACAAGCTAAATAGGTGTTAAACTAATGTGAAAAAGGTATATAAACTCTATGTATTCAAAACCAGTGACATGTAAAATGTTTGAGAACATGTGCTGATAAGGTAAGTGAAAAGTGAATCACCAGTTCTAGCTCCACTTACATATTAGTGATGTTGTAGTTGTGTGAATCCCAAATAAAAAATCCAACAACAATGAGCCCTACAATAAGTTAATAAAATGAAAAATGTCTTGTCTATATACAACACCTTTTCTTATAGTCTACTTGCAATTTGTACGGATAAATATTAATTAAAATTGGACACTAAATTACAGTCCATTCCAGA
This sequence comes from Limnodynastes dumerilii, assembly GCA_011038615.1. Classification (NCBI taxonomy): domain Eukaryota; kingdom Metazoa; phylum Chordata; class Amphibia; order Anura; family Limnodynastidae; genus Limnodynastes; species Limnodynastes dumerilii. The sequence continues at coordinate 140,239 of WWET01003724.1, read as the reverse complement.
TTCCAGGGCAGGAGAAAAAGATGTGTAATGATGTCTCACAGAAATATCACTGATTTAGAGAAAACATATTAAATTATTTCCCTCATTTATTACTGCAGGGATCAAACTGTTACACAAATAAATAAATTTGGATTAAGCCTTCAATAATTCAGGTCAGGTTTCCTCCTCTTATCCCCAAATTCACTTGTCTAATGATGTAGGCCTTCTGGGCCCGAGGATTCCCTTGATGACATTTAAGAAAATGTCTAGCTACAAATGTTAGGGGTTCAAATTTTTTAATGTCTCATAGTGAATTCCTGATGTTCTCCAGATGTTCCAGTAATCTCATTTTAAAGGGTCTGGTTTCATACCTATATATTTTAACCCGTATTGACATGTTAAATGATATACCACTCCTGGGGTGTTACAGTTGTAGGAGACATCTAATATCCATTCTATTCTTAATCTGTCATGGAAAGATATAGTTTTTTCCATGTAAGGACGTGCCTTACAAAGTCCGCAAGGAAAACTACCTTTTGACTGATTATACCATTTAGTTTTATTCATTATTGTGAAGTGACTATGAACTAGCACGTCTTAAGTTTTTGCTTCTCCTCCAAGTCAATGGGATTTTCTCACCTATCACCTTCTTCAGAATTTCATCTTGTTCTAAAATTCCTTTGTGACTTTTAAAGATTTCATCAATTTCTCTCCATTAAATGCTAATCATACAAATTTGTTTTCCTAATTTCCCCTATCAGGGCTGATCTGTTTTGGAATTTGGCTTTTTTGTATGCTTTTCTTATGCTTTTTTTTATTGTAGCCTCAATTTAGCAGCCTGTGTTCTAGTTCTTTGGCACGTTTATTAAAAGTTTCCTCCTCCGAGCAATTTCTTCTTTTCCAGAGGAATTCACCTTTAGGGATCCCTCTCCACACCGCTGGGTGGTGGACACACTCTGTGTGTAACAGACTGTTTTCTGTTGCTGATGTTTTCCTAAACATGTCTGTCTGGATAATGTAGATTGGGTTGTGCTTCCCATGCTCCAAAAAATAGCTAATAACGAACTTGATTTAATAAGTCAATAATACAATATTTATTGTTGCAAGGAAAATGTAATTCTTTGTCATTCATAGAATAAGTAGCAATATTGCGGTGAGGTGTTGTTTGAGCAAAGAATGATACTTTGAAACTCGAATGCCGTATGTAATCCTGCTGTAATCTCATGAAGATGGCAGAGGCTCTGGTGGTAGGAAATTGATTTCAATTCCTTTCTCCTGCTCACCTTGTGCTGTACATGCAGGGGTTAAAGCTTGCAGAGTGCACTACTTTAGCAGTTTTCCTAGATTGTAAAGTCAAATAGACGTGGGATGACAATTCTTGTAGCTGGTAGCTATTCTCTTGAACGCAATTGGTAACTCGAGATCTCCGTATACCAACCACCAACGCGTTTAACTTGCAAACTCTGGCTTTACCAGAGGAAAGGCATTCAAAAAGACTGCACACACATCCACATTTATTGATAGATCTAAAAAGTTTATACGCAGTTGACCTTAAATTGAAATCATTCATATTCAGATGAGTCACAAACTCTTCAAATAAGCTATGCAGACCTTCCCAGATGGAGAATATATCATCGATAAATCTTAGCCATAAAGCTACAAATTTGATGAAACATTCATTATTTTCAGTAAAAACTATTTGTTTTTAAGTAGAGGTTTGCACGCGTAGTCCCCATTGCAGTTCCCTTCACTTGTAGTTAGAACTTTTTGTGGAACACAAAATTATTTTTAGTCAAGATAAATTTTAGAAGATCCACAATGAATTACATAGTTACATAGTTGATGAGGTTGAAAAAAGACAACAGTCCATCAAGTTCAACCTATTTTGGATCTCCTGCGATCCCTATCTTTATATTGGAAGTTAATCCATATAAAGCAACCTCAAAACTGTTGCAATCCTAAGATAAATAAATACATTTCTCCCTTGCTCCACTACTGTCCTTTATTTAAATCAGCGGTCCTGGTAACCCTGAATGTCCTTTTCTGCTAAAAATGTATCTAATCCTTTCTTAAACATATCCAGTGAATCTGCCATCACAACCTTTTCTGGCAGTGAATTCCGCATCCTGACTGCCCTTACTGTGAAGAACCCTTTCCTTTGCTGGTTGTGAAACTTCTTTTCCTCTAACCTTAGTGGGTGCCCCCGTGTCCTGTGTACAGTCCTTGGGGTAAAAAGTTCCTTTGAAAGTTCTCTGTATTGACCCATGATGTATTTGTATATATTGATCATATCTCCTCTTAGACGCCTCTTTTCTAAAGTAAACATGTCTAAACTGGCTAGCCTTTCCTCATAGCTCAATGACTCCATACCCTTTAACAATTTTGTTGCCCTTCTCTGAACCCTTTCTAGTTCCAAAATGTCTTTTTTATGGATTGGTGCCCAGAACTGAACTGCGTATTCTAGATGAGGCCTCACCAATGATTTATATAGTGGCAAAATTACACAGTCTTCCCTTGCATCTATGCCCCTTTTTATGCATGCTAATACTTTATTGGCCCTTGCAGCTGCTGCTTGGCATTGAGCACTATTGCTAAGTCTATTGTCCACAAGCACTCCCAAATCCTTCTCCATTAAAGATTCTCCTAAATTTACCCCATTTAATTTATAGATTGCATGCTTGTTTTTGATCCCTAAATGCATAATCTTACATTTATCTATGTTAAACCTCATCTTCCATTTGGCCGCCCAATCCTCTAGTTTAGTCAAGTCCCTCTGCAAGGACGCTACATCTTGCTCAGATTCTATTACCTTACATAGTTTAGTGTCATCTGCAAAAATGGAAAACTTGCCCTCTAAACCATCACCAAGGTCATTAATAAATATATTAAAAAGGACTGGTCAGGAATTCATTCAGTGGACATTCCCGTTCTGTCTGTAGAAGATATTTCACGGCATTAATCGCAATATCATAGTTTATACTTGTATAAAGTAATTCCACATCAAGGGCTGGATCCAGACTAAAGTAAGTGCTTGAAATTAGTTACTCCTGGGCTACACCATGTTGATTGCAGGGGAGTTATATTTCATATGTTGTAAACAGTATTAGAGTTGAGATGTGATGTTTCCTATCCCAAGTCTAAATAACAGTGTGATAGTAAAGCTTGTCAGTATCTGTGTGCAGTAAGCAATTCAAAGATATATTCCTGCATGCAAAAAATACAATTAAATTGACTCCCCTTGCATGGTTTTAACTGAAAACAAGGGACTCTTTGGGGAACCAGAGGGAGATGGGACACCAGATCAAAGAGGGGATAGAACCGATAATAAATATGGGTGACTCTATGAGAATCATTAATCTCACAGATAAGATACTTACCTTAGACCACACTAATTTACTAACAAAAGGGCAATCACTTTCACCAGAATCCCATATGAATAGGTTCCTATGGGAAAAAGATCTCAAATTGTTTGTAAGAAAATTATTATTGAAAAAATTATTTTCGGTGGAAAGAGCACAGGATATACCCATCCCCTCTGGCTCTCAGGCAGAGGTATTGCCAGACAGTGTCCCCCCTTCTAATGACAATTTGAACGTAGACCTCAAGGAGGAAGAGCAAGTAGCTCTTGATAATTTGGAGGATCTACTTCAAGAGTCCTTAACATACAAAGATGGGAGGGTCATTTGTAAGAAAAAATTTAAATTCTTTCCCCCAGAGTATAACTGTCCTGAAATCTCTTTGTTTATGAGATTGGTCTCTAAAGACCTTGATGCATTGAGTGTCAAAATTCCTACTAATCCCAAGAAATCCAATTTGAGCAGCAATGAATTAAAAGCTATGAAGGACATACAACAATGGGATGACATTGTCATTAAGAACTCAGATAAAGGGGGTAACATCGTCCTGTGGCCCAGGACAATGTATATGGAAGAGGCTTACAGACAGCTGACAAATGAGGACTGTTATATCAAACTCCCCAATGACTCCACAGCCCGTTTTAAAGCACAATATGATGTGATTATGTGTGAGGCATTCCAGTGGGGCACGATTAACAAAACAGAACATCAATTCCTTAGTGTAGACAAACCGACCATACCGACATTCTATATGCTACCCAAAGTACACAAACGTGAGCAATGTCCACCGGGGCGACCAATTGTGTCGGGTATTAACAGCCTGACGGAACAAGCCAGCAAATTTCTGGATGTTCATCTCAGGAAATTTGCTACGGCCCTGCCATCTTACCTGCAGGACACTTCTGATGTCCTTAAAAAAATATATGATGTAACTCTCAGTAAAAATTCCTGGCTGGCTACTTGCGATATAGAGTCCCTATATACCAGTATTGAACATACTCATGGGATAGGGGCGGTGGAATATTTCCTGAGGAAGGAGGGCATGTCGGACTTTGGGGATCTGCTGGTGCAACTGCTGGAATTTGTGCTCACCAAGAATTATTTTGTCTTTGACGATAGATTCTTTTTGCAGTGTCGGGGCACGGCGATGGGGGCAGCTTGTGCCCCCACATATGCGAATACTTATTTGGGCTGGTGGGAGGAAACCATAGTCATGGGAGAACACCATGACAATTACCTGCAGTACCTCACATTGTGGGCACGTTACATCGATGACGTGCTCATTATATGGGATGGTCCGCAGGAATTGTTTTTGGAAGCTTCAAGCTTAACTTGAAATTAACTATGGAAATGAGCCAGGAGGAAGTCACCTTTCTAGATACCAAAATTATTGTTAATATGGATGGGACCTTATCCTCGGATCTCTATAGAAAACCCACTGCGTCCAACAGCCTCCTACACTTTAATAGCTCACATTTTCCCCCTGTCCTTAGAGGCATTCCCAAGGCAGAGTTTCTGCGTTTACGCAGAAACTGCTCCAGCGACACTATTTTTAGATCAAGAGCAGAAGAGCTCTCCACCAGACTTTTGGAGAGGGGATACAGTAAGAGCCTCATTAAAAAGGCTAGATCAGAAGCTTGGAGAACTAACCACTCTTTCTTGCTCTATAACAGACAACAAAATCAATCGAGCGGTGGTAATATCATCAGATTTGTAGGAGACTTCTGCGGTGAATGGCAGGAAATACAGTCTATCATACAAAGAAATTGGTCCATCCTACTTAATGACAAAATATTGTCTGAGGATTTGGGGGACAAAGTACAAATGAGTTGGAGGAGAAGTCCCAATCTCAAGGACAAACTCACTCGCAGTCATCTGGTTAGGCCTACTAAAACTAAATCACAACAGTTGGGCTCATATCCGTGTGGTAATTGTAAGGCGTGTGTTCATATGAAACCCACTAAGTCAATCACAGATCCCAGGGGAAATAAGGTTATAATTAACAATTTCATCAATTGTAAGAGTAACAACATTATATATTGCCTGCAATGCCCTTGTCCCTTGATGTATATTGGCATGACATCACGTCCTCTGAAACAAAGGATATTGGAACACATCGGTTCCATTCGTAACGCCAATAAAGATATTTTGAAAATGAAAAGGATTACCACAGTTGCTAAACATTTTCATGCTCAACACAATGATGACTGGAAATTACTCCAGGCCTTCGGTCTGCAACAGATTTCTTTGGGAATCAGAGGGGGAGACATTATGCAGAAATTACTTCAGAAAGAGACTGAATGGATATTCAAGTTTGGTACCCTTCATCCAGGAGGGTTAAATGAGGAGATGAACTTCTCAGCCTTCTTATAGGGATATGGACCAGATTGTTTTTTTGTATATCTTTTCATGCTGACATGCCAATTAGAAGGACACTAGATCTACTTATTTTAATGATATATGTATAGATACAATAATTTATGTCTGCGGTGGGCACCATCAACATTCGGGTTCAATTAACAGGACAATCTTTACATTATTTGGTACCATGTAACTGTAGATTGATTATCACCTATTATGTGGTGTTGTATTTTATATGGGGTGGACATATATGTACCTTCTTTTATGGGCTACTCTTTAGCAGTACTAGTGAGGAGGTACATATTTTTTGTGCACAAATGATTATTTTATGGTTGTATATGGTAATCTTCCATACAATCAAATTTTTTGAGCACCATATTAATTCATTTTAGTAGCTTTTAGTTACCCTTCCCAGACACCCACCCTTCATATACCAGGTGCATCCGGTATATTATTACCTTCTGTTCACTTACATAAATTCAATCATGTAGTTAATCAGCTAGTTATTTATTTAATGCACAGTGACACTGATATATTATTGTCCCATATTTGGTTTCATTACACTTGGCACGTTATTTTTGCCATCCACCAATTTGATGGTCCATACTAGACCAGGATCGGATCATGGTTTACCATATGTACACACATTTATCACTCCTTCTTATCATGATTCCATTACACATCATTTTTCCACACTTTTTTTCACATTGTTTTCACATTTATTATATTTATTTTATTTAGTCTTTTTAGTGTTTCACATTCATCCATCATTGACAAACACTTTAGGTTCACTCACTTAGGGAATATTGTCTTCTTTATTTTTGATTGTCCATTATACAGTCACATTTTACCTTATTTGTTTTAACTCATACATTTATTATTCTTTTATTCTCCACACCTCATATTACATCCAACCCAATATGTCTATCACAATCTGCCGAAACTTCCGCTCTTGC
>WWET01003724.1:112346-126258 GCA_011038615.1 Limnodynastes dumerilii | reverse complement strand
TTTCCTTCGCTCTCTGAAAGCCTGATTCTACAATCCTATCTGGATTGTGGTGTTCTTTAAAGCGTTCTTTATAAACGGTTTCCTGTTCATAAAATTTATCAGACTCAGTACAGTTACGGCGTAAGCGTATAAACTGTGAATGAGGGATATTATCACTCCAGTTTCTTGCATGACAGCTTGTATAATCAAAGTAGCTATTCAAGTCTACTCTTTTTTTTATATAATTTGACGTCTGCAGGCCATCACCACTTACATTACTCTCAATTATTAGATCAAGGAACTAAATTTTCTGTCCGCCAAATTTATAAGTGAATTTTAAACCTCTGTCATTATGGTTCAATCCCTCTACGAATTCAACAAAGGAGCTTTCTGACCCTTCCCAAACAAGTAGAATATCTATAAAACATCGATAATATTTCAGGGGAGAGGTTGCAATAATTGGATAAATATATTTCTGCTCCCAGCTCGCCATATATAAGTTGGCGAAGCAGGGAGCGAAAATTGTCCCAATTGCAGTACCTCTAATTTGGATATAAAACTGCTCCAAAAAGACAAAATATTTATGTTCCAATACATATTTGGCACAATCAACTATAAAAGATTTTTTCTCATCATTAAGTAATACATCAGTATTTAAAGAATCTATACCCGAGGCTATGGGGTGTCCCAGTGGGTTTCGGGGGTTTTTATGGAGCTTTGGAAGCCAGTAAAACGTGGCTGTTTGTGGGAATTTATTTATTTAGAAGATATTCATACTCATTTTTACTTAAACAGGCTGTTTCCAACCCCTTTTTATATAAATTTCCCAAATCGGTCAGAAAATCATAAGTGGTATCAGTATCCAAAACACTATAAAATTCTCTATCACTGAGAAGCCGAGTGGCTTCTGCAATATAGTGGTCTCGATAACACGACTGCCCCTCCCCCTTGACTGCTTGTTTAAATGATGATTTGTTTATTATTGTTTAATTGTTTGTTTAATTGTCATGAGTAAGGTTATAAGCTTGAAATTGTACACATGAAATATCTGTAAACTTATCATGTTAAATTACTCAGCTCTGTTTTTGTTTATCTTATTTCTTCTTATTATTATTTCTTATTACGAAAAAACACCCTAATTATCACAATGTTATATTATTCTCTTTACTAATGAATATCTTCCATTAACTTAACTCTGCTTTTTCATTTTTTTTATTTCTCTTCCAGCTTTCATCGAAGATAATAGTTTTAAAATTGAAACATAATGTTTTATTTTTAAGATGCTTTATTTTATTTTTATTTTTAAGATGCTCTATTTATAAAATCTCTACTTATTGTTATCTTAGTAAAACCTATTGTCACACATTGCGGTGGCATGCACCACACTTACTTGCTCCGGCCGGCCGCAGCCCTCTCCCGACGGTCCCGTGGTCCAGGATCACGGAGACTGTCACTAATATAGTGACAGTCTCCAATACTCACCAGCTCCTCTCACCACATCCTTTGCCGCAGGAGCTCCAGTCCGTGGGCGCCGCCATCTTGCCTATACTCACATGACGCTGAAGCACAAATGAGAAGTCCCTGGTTCAGTCCTCCAACCAATCAGAGCGCAGGGTGCGCTATTTAAACGCTGCAGCACTTACCATCATTGCCAGAACAACTAGTCTTCTCTTGGTGCCTGGTTCTGCTATATCTGGTGTCGTGATCCAGCTATCCAGCTTGTCCTGATCCTGATCCAGCTTGGCCTGATCCTGATCCAGCTTGGCCTGATCCTGACCCTGGTGCCAGCATTCCAGTCTGGTCCTGCAGGCATTCCAGTCCAGCTCCGCTGGCACTCCAGTCCGGCATTGTCCGGCCATCCTTCCACTACTATTGGACTTTTGTGTTGCTTCTTCAGTCCGACATAGCCTGGCCATCATTTCACTGCCATTGGACTTTTGTGTAGCTTCTCCAGTCCGGCATAGCCGGTTCAGCTCCACTACTGATGGACATTTCCTCATCTGGCTTTATTTGGCACTTCTCTATTGAGTACTACTATCTGTTCTGTATTCCATGCAACAACCTTTTATGAAACCAGCTAATTTCCACTTTACTCCTACTCATCAACTCACTCCCTTGGCTCCCGTGGCAGATTCACAAATTCCTGCAGCCGTGACACCTATTTGTGATTCATTTTCTAATATTTTTGCTAAAGCTAATGAATAGGTCTTTGTTGATAATAGTTTATCAGTCATACAATTATAGAATTAGATAGTCTATTTACATGTATAATTTTTTGTATATGTTGAACTATGTATTGATTCGCCTGTGTATAGAAGTATGTCAATTTACACTTAGTATATTTCTATATTTTTTGTATTTATGCATTTTATGTATCTGTTTAAATTCCGTGCAACCATGCTCATCAACGACATTGATACTATTTCAACTTGTTAGTATGAATTGCGGTCACTACCAGGACCTTCTATTGGTGGGTGTTCCCGTCAATTATTACAAAAAGTGACCTAAAATCCTAGAGTATGTTGATTGGCCCTTTGCTTAAAAGGGCGCCAAGCAAATAGTTCCATCACTCCCTGACGAAGTCTTATTACAAGATGAAACGCGTTGGAAGAATGTCTCTCTTTTAAACCACCGACAGCCGCCATTACTTGCCACGGGGAATTGCTGAACAGTTCGGGACGCCAACTTGCGCTTGAACCCGGTGATGTTAAAAGCCATTGTGATAAGTATAAGTATAAATAATATATATATTAACTCGTGTTCTTCCTCAGCGTCAAATTCAGTCCTCCAAAGATTCTCGGATCCCTGTCTCATACCAGGATTTCTCGGACTTTTCTGCCAGAAGGCAGCCGAGTCGTTACCTCTGCATCGACCATGGGACTGCCCTATTGACCTGGTTCCTGTATCTGCTCCACCTCGTGGCAGAACCTACCCTTTGTCTATCCCTGAAACTCAAGCTATGTCCAGCTACATCTCGGAAAACCTGGAACCTGGCTTCATATGCCCTTCTACGTCCCCTGCTGGAGTGGGGAGGGGGGTTTGTTATTAAAAAAAGGATGGGGGCCTACGCCCCTGTATAGACTATCAGAGACTCAATAACACCACTATTAAAAACCGGTACCTGCTGCCATTGATTCTCGAGATGTTCGACCGGATAAAAGGCGACCAAGTGTATGAAGCTTGATCTCCGAGGGGAGTATAATCATATTAGAATCCGTTCTTGGAATGAATGGAAAACCGCTTCTAATACCCGAGATGGGCATTACGAATATCTCTTAATGCCCTTTGGACTCCGTAACACCCCAGTGGTATTCCAAAATTTCTTTAAAGAGATTTTCAGGGACCTTCTGAATCAGTCAGTCGTTGCCTACCTCGACGATATACTTATCTTCTCTTCGAATCTAGTGGAGCACCGAAAACAGGTCAGAGAGTTTTTATCCCATCTTCGCCAACATCAACTCTACTGCAAGTTGGAGAAGTGCATCTTTGAGATCAAGGAGGTTTCCTTCCTTGGGTTCATCCTGTCTGGGTCTGAGATCCGTATGGACCGCGCCAAGGTCCCCAGACTACCACCACTAGAGGCATTCAACGCTTCATTGGCTTCGCGAATTTCTACAGGTGTTTCTTCCAAGGTTACTCAACCATTGTGGCTCCTGTCACTTCGTTAACCCAGAAAGGGGCCAACCCATCCAACTGGAAAGTTACTCTGCATTTCTGCGCAAGGAATCCTTCTCCTCCGCTTCGGTTTTCCGGCAACCTGATCTCTCTTTGCCCTTCTTAGTGGAGGTGGATGTGTCATCTGAAGGTGTTGGGGCTGTTCTATCCCAAAAGTTAACTGATGGACAAATCAACCCCTGTGATTTTATTTCCCAAAAGTTTCAACCAGTCGAACGAAACTATGCTATCAGGGTAAAAGAACTTCTGGCCATGAAACTGGCCCTGGAGGAATGACATTAACTCCTGGAAGGAGCTGTTCATTCCATCTCGATCTACACTGATCATAAAAATCTACTGTATCTCCAGACCGCTTGTTGACTTAATCCACGCCAAGCCAGATGGTCATTGTTCTTTTCCTGCTTTAACTTTGTACTTCAGTACCATCCAGGTTCCAGAAACCACAAGGCTGATGCACTTTCTCGCTTCTTCTCCTCCTGAGGACCCTGAAGAGAAACAACAGTTAATTTTGAATCCAATCCAGGTTGCCACTACCCAACTTACCAAGCCTCCACCGTCTGGTGGCTCTCCGAAGGAAGATTCTGCAGTGGGCTCATGCCTCAAAGTTTTCCGGCCACGTGGGCGTTAAGAAGACTCAAGCTCTGCTCAGTCGGAACTATTGGTGGTCAACCCTGTTTCAAGACACCACAGATTTTGCTAATGCCTGCTTCATCTGCGTTCAACACATATTCTCCCGATGATGCACCTCTTGGACTGCTGCAACCCCTCTCCATTCCCAAGGCTCCTTGGACCCATCCTTTGATGAGCTTTGAGACTAGGTCGTAGTGGACAGATTTTCTAAGATGGCCCACTTTATTCCACTCCGGGGCTTGTCCTCTGCTCCAGTTCTGTCCAAACTCTTTGTCCAGCACATATTTTGGCTTCATGGGTGTCCCAAATCATTTAAGACCGCAGGGTCCAAATCACGATGAGATTTTGGAGAGCTTTATGTACCAGCCTTGAGGTCAAACTGAAATTCTCATCTGCGTACCAGCCTCAAACCAACTGGCAGACAAAGAGGGTCAATGAAGATCTAGAAACTTTCATCCATCTTTACGTTGCCTCCTCCCAAGACAATTGGGTTGACCTACTGCCATGGGCAGAATTCGCACACAAAAACTACTACCATGAATCCCTGGACACCACTCCCTTCAAAGTAGTGTCAGGATACCATCCAAAGGTACCACCATTTTCAGCTCACCCTGCATCACAAGTTCCTGCCTCCGAATTCACCCTGAAGAACTTTGTTCAGTCATGAGAGAAGGTGAGGACCTCCTTGTTGAAAGCATCCCAACATTACAAAATCCAAGCAAATCGTAAAAAACGTGCGGTACCATCAATGAAATTTGCTTTAGAATAACAAAGGTCGTCAATCCTGTAGTTTACAAGCTAGACCTTCCTCCGTATACCTGAAGTATTCCACATCTCTCTACTCAAACCTTTGGTTATCAATTAATTCTACTCGCCTATTAAAAAAGCATCCAAGATCGCTGGTACCTCCGAGAACGAGTAAGAAGTTAAAGAGATTGTGCCTGCTCATATCTGCCACGGTCACATTCAGTATCTGGTGGATTGGAAGGCGTTCAGTCCTGAGGAACGTGCGTGGATCCGTGCCTCAAAGCTCCAAGACTCATCAGAAGATTTCTGGCCAAGCATCCTTCCAAGGCACGACTTAGGTGTCCAAAGGCCACCTTTAAAGGAGGGGGTGATGTCACGCTCAGCGGCAGACGCCGCCGCGATTACCTGACCAGGAGCCGTCTATCCCATGTTATGCCCGCTCTCCAGAGGTGCCAATCCCAATAGTGGTAGCCTTCTGCACAGTGTCCATTGCAACATGTATGCAGAATAGTGTCTGGGAATTGGGCACCTGCACCATTAATCTCTGGTGCATGGACGTTGCCATCTTGCCTCCTGTCATCTGATTCCCAGCAGCACTCAGATACTACCTCTGCAGCACACATGATCCCTCCTACCATTCCGTGCCCTGGGCTAGCTATTTAAACCCTGTGCACTGATCCCTCAGTGCCAGAAAAACTTGGTTTCTCAAGGTGCCTGGTTCTCTTGTGTGTTTACTTGTTACCTGGTTCCTGAATCCCTTGCTAGAGAGGTTAGTTCTATAAACAGTATCAAGTCTGCTTTTCCAAGCTCAGCTGCTTTAACCCTACAGTTACCCGCTTATATGCAGTGCCTGCTCTCCTGCAGTCCCCTGTCCAGTCCAGTCTCTGGAGCAATCCAGTCCAGTCCAGCAGTCTGCTGTCCAGTCCAGTCTCTGGAGCAGTCCAGTCCAGCAGTCTGCTGTCCAGTCCAGTCTCTGGAGAAATACAGTTCAATCCAGCAGTCCACTGTACCGTCCTGGTTCACCTAGTTCCGCCTACCTCCTATGCACAAGCGCTACCTCCAGCCTCCCAGCTTCTACTACGGTGCTAGCCATCCTACACGCCCCTCGGAACCCGCCACTGATCCCAAACATACCCAGATCGTGACACAGCTCCTCTCCTACGCCAAATTATAATGGTCTGGAGGGCAGCCCAAGGAATCTTGAAGGGGAGGGACTAGATCCAGATTTGCCACTGTGGGGTAACCGAAAGTTTCCTTTCCTTTTCGGTTGGGTCTTTAAGACCGCATATACGCAATCTATGTAAGGAAAAGATAAATAGATTACGTAAAAAATGTACTACGCATGCGCAAGGATAGTATATGCTATATGTACGGTAGTGTGAATCCGGTCCAATGTGTTTAAGTCTTTAGCACAATTACATGAGGAATACTCCATTCCCCATACTTTCCTCTACTGTTATGGTACCCCGGGCTTACCCCGACTGGGAACCGGAGTGACCAGAGAGAGAGGGAGAGGAACGGGTTACTCACCGGTTTGTAGAGCCTGATTTCCGTCTGAGTGTTCGCTAGAGCCCCTGATGGTGGGGATAGACTGGAGCTGGTGGGACTTCGTCAGGATACGCACCTTCAGAGGAAACCCGGGAGAAGAGCAGAAAAGAGGTAGAGAAGAAGCGGGTAACTCACCGGTTTGTAGAGCCTGATTTCCGTCTGAGTGTTCGCTAGAGCCCCTGATGGTGGGGATAGACTGGAGCTGGTGGGACTTCGTCAGGATACGCACCTTTAGAGAAAACCCGGGAGAAGAATAAGAAGAACAGATGGAGTCGGACAGATCAGGCGTAGGTAAGAGTGGGAAAGTGGGAGGAGACAGGTCAGTAGGATATGACCTGTAACTAACAACAAATAACAATGAACATAGACGGTAAGACAGGAGAGGTTGACGGGACTAACGAGACTGACTAAACAAACTAGGGCAAACACTCACACACACAGACCAGCGGTAACCCCCAAAGGGGCTAACAGATACAGACACTCAGGAGAGGTAAGGTAAATACAAGTGGTAAGGGACACTAAGGTGGGAGAGAGGGTAATGAAACACTTGGAACAACTGGCAAGGTACTAGGCAGGTACAGACTGGGACTCTCAAGAACAAATCAGAAAAGCACTAAGGCAAGGAGAAAGAGAGAAAGCAGCAGGCACAGTAACTGGAGAGAAACTATAACCAGCACTGAGCTGCTGCAGACAGGGACTGAAATAGAGGCCAGTGACTGCTGATTGGCTGGACTGGAACCCAGCCTATGAGTGATTGGCTGCGTCTCCCAGAGCGGGGAAAACGAGATAATGCTGAGAGAGACTTGGGAGGTGGAGCGTGCGCCTGCACGAGGCTGCAGCGACGCTCCACGTGGCTCTGTTTACTTTTTGCAGGCAGGAGAGGAGGCGGAGAGACGCGACGGGGGACAGCTGCTGCGTCTCCTGCCAGAGACCGCGTGTGCGCCTGGAGAGGTGAGCTGGCCGCGCTCAGCCCGGCATATAACACTACCGGTATTTACAACTCAGACATGCAATACACACAAGTACTTAATAGTCCCCCTAATATTCCCACCTCTCCCGTAAAGACAATGATTACAGACCTCCCTAGAGAAGGCATAATATCATCACTCTACTCAGCCTTCTGTACAGCAGTTTCACCTGTCCTGGTTGACCTTAGGGCGAAGTGGGAGAATGACATGGGGTCTGTCGATGAGAAAGAGTACCATCCTGATTGGCTTTGCGCTGTGTAGGTCGGATAGCTAATGCCATCAGGTGATCCAATTATTGCGCTTGAAAATATAAAATAGATTGGGTATAAATACATTTTCTTGATGATGTGATTGAATGCATAGTTGCCAACTCTCCAGGAATGTCCAAGAGACTTCTGAAATTGTGACATTGATAGGCAGGGGTTTAGGACATGAGGCAAAGATCTCGTACCCTCCAACATATCTTTACTGAAAAACAGTGCATCTGGAGGGTGTGTCCATGAAGGGGGAGTGGCTTGCTCTGCTATAGTGATCACATGCCTGCAGGTAAACATAGGGTGGAGAGAATTGCTGGGCCAGAACCCTGTACAGAAGCCCTTTTAGCCGTTAAAAAACAGTACTGTACTGGCTAAATAGGTACAGTTAGAGGGTCTGGGATTCTGATTAAATCATTAAGTCATCAAGCCCAATTCTGGGAGATTTTCTGCCTCTGCAGGGATCCTGGGAGCAATGCCTGAATTTTTGGAGTTTCTCAGACCCATACCTCCCAGTCCTGTTGTCCCGTCCGCATTACAACTTGTCCCGAGAGATCAGATTCTGTGTTTATTTTTTGTTTTTGTTTTTTTAAAGCCTGTGCTGCAGTTTATGCGGCAGAGCTTTTTACAGACCAGTACAGTTAATACAGGACTCCTACGGGAGCCCTGTAGGACCAAATCTGTTACTGTGAATGGCAGTGACCTAACCTACACGGTCACTGCTATTCAAGAAAAGAGATTTGTTCCTGTAGGAGCCCTGTATTACTAGTCATCATGTGACTGCAGACTAGATGCCGGAGAGAGAGGAAGAGCCAGGCAGGGGGAGCATCACAGAGGATGGCAGAAGACATCAGAAAGGCAAGTAAAATAAATTATAAAAGGGTCTGACAAGGAGGCTGACATTGGCAATAGGGGGCAGACATGGAGGCAGGAACTGGCATTTGGGGGCAGACATGGAAAAAGGCACTGGCAAGTGGGGCAGACATGGAGGCTGGCACTGGCAATTGGGGGCAGATATGGAGGCAGGCACTGGCATTTAAGGGGGAAGATATGGAGGCAGGCACTGGCATTTGGGGGCAGACATGGAAAAAGGCACTGGCAAGTGGGGGCAGACATGGAGGCTGGCACTGGCAATTGGGGGCAGACATGGAGAAATGCACTGGCAATAATAGGGGACAGACATGGAGACCAGCAATATTAATAGGGGGCAAACATGTAAGCAGGCACTGGCATTTGGGGGCAGACATTTAGGCTGGCACTGGCCATTGGGGGCAGATATGGAGGCTGGCACTGGCAAAAGAAGCAGACGTGGAGGCTGGTACTGGCAATAATAGGGGGCAGACATGGAGGCTGGCAGTGATAATAAGGGGCAGACATGGAGGCTGGCAGTAATAATAAGGGGCAGATTTGCAGGCTGGACATATAAACAGCGGCAGACATATGGATAGCAGGCCTAATAATAAGAGGCAGACATGGATGGCTGAATAAATTTGTCCTTCTTTCAAATTATTAAATGTTGGGTGGTATGCAGACCTATGAGCTTACTCTCTTACACTGTGACTGTCACACTCTCAGTGGTTGCATGTAATGTAATGTTTCAAAGTGTGTCTGCAAAATAGCAGAATACAGAATCCATGCACCTGGCCCATGACAGCTGTTACAGGGAGGGACACAGTTGGAGGGTTTGGAAATAACCTTTTTGCTAGGAGCATACTTTTTTAATACCTGTTAAATATTTCCCAACATTATCACAGCACAAGGGCTCAGAGTAACAAGTACTGAACAATGACCTTACTAATGGTAAATATAAACATACATTACACGCTAAAGACTTATAAATATAGCCGTATCCGCCATAATATCTGTCTCCACAATAGCAGCCACTGTGTTTGTTTCTATTGATGAGCAATAGTAACAATCTTGGTCTTCAGAAACATGGCCGCCGTTGCATTTGGCCGTTATTCACTCCAGGTCGCTAGAGCTCTGGTGAGAGACATATATTTTAAAGTGTCCACATCTATGGGGCGCTGACGGAAGACGCGATTTGCTAAAGGAACTCTGGGAGGTGTAGTTCGTTGCTTTCAAGACATCCCATGGATACACTAGGAAGCGACTACAATTCCCATAACCTCCCTCGGCAAGCGGTGTAGCGGATATTTATGTCCGTCTGCTGTTCATTGATATAGCTGCAGAATCCAGGTATGAGGAAGCTTTATCATCATGCCGTTTGATGGTGACACATATCCAGCTGATAATACACCATATCCAAGGGAATACTTCATCTTCTATACATCTAATGTCACATGAGCCAGGGGTATATGGTGCTGGGTTCTGTAATGCTCCTTGCACAGGACCTGAATGGACCATAAAGACTGGAACCGCATCAGACACATTTGGAGATGAGTCTGTGGCTCCATCCAAGGTCCATGGAATTTTGATGGTCTAGATCAGTATCACATAAATGTCTGTAGCCATGGTGACCAAGATTTTTGTCTGTTATGGTGGTTTGGTGGGATTTTGTGGTTCTCCTAGCAACAGGGAACCTGGACGCAAATCCTTTCTTCCTCCTGTGTTACCCCATAAAATTTAGCTATTTTCGAACCTTGACTTTATAAAGAGAATATTATTCTGTGTTGGGTTGGTTAGTGTGGTGTATGTGCTTCCTGCTCTTGGTGTCTCTGATAGAAGTTTGAAAAGGACCAAGAAGGGAAGGAAAAGACCCTCATAAAGACATCTGTTCACATATAACCCTCTAGGAAACTTCCCACAAAGGTTATGGATGTTATTTACATATTTAAAGTCACCTGAAATCCACTTAATATTAGTTATTTGTGTTGTTTTCATGAGTTCATTTTGTTGTTACATACACTAAGATTTTAAACTAATGTAAAGTTGAGTTCCCTTTGTATTTGTTTAATTTCTTGCTTTTGTTTAAATTATTTTATTTTTTGTTAAAATATGGAATAATTATGTAATAAATGCATAAATTCTTGATTTAAACAAACTTGTCTATCCTCTCTCCTAGATGATGTTGTGGACAGGAGATCACTGATTCCTATGCAACTTATGTTTATAGTGCATTATGTGATTATGTTTAATGTTCTATCAGCCTCTGATATAGGGGGAAGTGATTCTGCTGTACTCTTGGGGCCAGATTTACTAAGCGGGTTTGGAAAAGTGGAGATGTTACCCATAGCAACCAATCAGATTCTAGCTCTCACTTTCCTATTACATGCTAGAGAATGTCAGCTAGAATCTGATTGGTTGCTGTGGGCAACATCTCCACTTTTCTAACCGCCAGCTTGGTAAATCTGGCCCTGAGTGTTTTAAGCTGGCTATACACTAGATCGATCAATGGCCTGATCATTTTGATCAGGCCAATAATTGCTGTAGTGAGTGGGCGGGACAGATTTTTTTTTTCAAATGGCCAATAATTATTTGATGTTTTGACATGCTTTATTTATATCACAAGCTATTGGCCGGTAAGATGAGCCAATGAGCTCACTGATCTCCCACTTCTAGCAATATTTGTCCTAGCAGGAGAGGTGAATGGTACTGATATTAGGACCTTTCCCTAGTGGGAATCCATGCTGTTTAGTGGTCACCTTCTGCTAGGATAGATGATCTTCCCGGTGTATGGCCAGCTTTAGCGACCATGGACCGTATTCACAACCCCGTAAGTTTTTACATATGTGCCAAATTTTCCGATGCTAAATACTACGCATGTGTAGTAACTATTTTCCGCAATCTACGTAGCGTTTCAAGTCTTTAAAGGCCGCATCTATGCAATCTATGTAACGAAACACTAAATAGATTGCGTAAAATAGTTACTATCCATGTGTAGTAGCTAGAATCGGGAAATTAGTCACGTATGTAAAAAAAAACGGGGTTATGAATCCGGTCCCATAGCAGGAAACTATAGACTATAGAGATAACTGGGCTTTTTATCCATTTCCATCAGGAAACGTTCAGTGAAGACCATGGAGGTCCAGATCATAGAACACATCCGACACTCGCTGCTGATTGACCGCAACAAAGACCTGATCATAGAGAAGCTGCTGAACCTCACGCTGGAGATTATCTCTCTGCTGACCAGGGAGGTGAGAGGCCGCATCCGTCTCTGGCTCTATAGAGAACTTAGTGTAGCCTCCTATGCTAGTGTCCATATTTCCAATGGATATTTTATTTATATTCAAATAACACCCATTAAAAATATATATCCCTAGCTAAGAATACGTCTGAGAATTCTGTGTGACAATACGCTGTTATTTGTGCTTTCAAGTCATTCATAAATGTGATCATTGTATAATTGTAACATGTGTTGGGGACAGAGGGCCTTTTATTGCTAGAAATTCTCCTGCATCAAACACTTTCACCGTCCCCTCAGCTGGTGCGAGAGTTTGGAGGGAGCGCAGGGGTTCCGGGCAGTTACTGCGCCTGGCAGATGCACTGAAACACCCACATCCTCATTTATATATCACAGAGCGCCCCGTTACACTAGCGCAGAGCACACGGATTCGGACTCCCACTCATTGGTATCCTTGCATCTGACTTTCCGTGCTCGTTCTTATTTGCACATATGATGAGCGATTTCCCACTGCGCTTCCACCTAAATAATAGACAGAAGCAGCGCTGGATCAGCTCCATACTGTGACTGCTGCAGATATTAAGCCATAAATTGTGTGTAGTGGACGCTAACGCTGGGTCTCTGGGTCAGTCCTATATTACACAGATGGTGCAGGGTTATTATGCTGTCTTGTATAGAGCTGAATTTCTCTTGCTGAACACTTGTGTCTGAATTACTGCTTTGCTATGTACATAGAGGGGGAATTGTCATGAAACCTCCTCACTGTTTACCAGCATTGTAATACTAGATACTGTCAATAATGATAGATAATATAGGCACAGCAACAAATGGAAAAGAAAATATAAAAAGCAATATAAACATATCTAGCAATAATAATAAACTGAGAAATAGGAGATTCATAATGTAACCTCTCAGAGCAATGAGTGCAAATTCTAGGAGCTTGGGAAATAAAATCCCTGAATTAATCGCAATAATGGCAAGGGATAATCTAGATATTGTGGGAATCACAGAATCATGGTGCAATGAAAATCATGACTGGGACCTAGCTATACCGGGTTATAATTTATTTTGAAAGGATAGAGTAGGAAAAATTGGAGGAGGAGTAATAATGTATGTTAAGAAAGGGTTAAATTCAACTTGGTGTATTGGAGAAAAAACTCAGGCTCTTTGGGTAACCATAGAAACCCAGGCTGTTATTCTTCGTACTGGAGTGATATATAGGCCACCAGGGCAAGAGGAGGAAATGGACAATATTATATTGCAAGACATTGCTAAAATGGCATTAAAAGGGGAGGTAATAATCATGATGGAAACTGGAGTGAGTCTTCAGCAAGCTCCACTAGAAGTGGGGACATTTTAAATTCATTACAGGGAGTGTCCCTTAAGCAACTGGTGAGAGCCCACTCGCAAAGAGGTCATCTTAGATTTGGTACTTATAAATGGTGAACGAATCTCAGAAGTAAGTGTGGGCGAGAACCTAGTATCCAGTGACCATCAAGCAGTATGGTTTAGTATAATGACTGAGACAGAAACGTGCCACACAAAGACGAGGGTGCTAGACTTTAGGAAGGCAGATTTTGTGGAAATGGGGAAATGTGTAAGTGATTCTTTGGCAGAGTGGAGGCACATAACAGGAGTACAGGAGCAGTGGGGAAATGTAAAAAATGCATTATTAACAGCAATAGACCTTTGTATAAGAATGGTTAGAAAAAAGCCCCAGAAAAAGAAAGCCAATGATGACAGGGAGGTGTATTTTACAGAGCAGAAGGAGGCTAAAAAGTTTATCAGAGCAGCAATGGCACAAACTGAAGAAAAACTGGCCCCCTTGGTACGAAAAGGGGACAAAAGCTCTTTTAGGTATATAAATGAAAGGCGAAAAACAAAGGAGGGTATCGTTAGGCTCAAAACGGAGAGCGGAATTCTTATTGAGGGTGAAAGGGCTATGGCAGATCATCTTAACAAATATTTCTGTTCAATATTCACAAAAGAAAGAGAGGGGAAGGGTCTGCCTTTGAATAGGAAGA
>WWET01003724.1:90474-110872 GCA_011038615.1 Limnodynastes dumerilii | reverse complement strand
TGTTACGGCACCACCGGGATTACCTGGACTAGTACCGGGGTGGCCGTCGAGAAGAACAAGGAAGCCGGGTACTCACCAGTTAGTAGAGCCTGAAGTCGGCCCGAGTGTTCGCTAGGGCCCCTAGTGGTGGGGATAGACTGGAGCTGGTAGGTATCCGTCAGGTTACACCCTATAGAGTAGGCCCGGAAGGGTGAAACGGGGTAGTAGGGAATGGAGAGGGTAAAAGAGGGAGGAAGCAAAGTGGAACCAGAAGGGACTGGACCGTGACTAACAACGGAGAACACTAAACCAAGACACAGACTTAAGGGAGAGACAAAGACGAACAGGACAAACTGACTCACTGGGGCTTACTCACACACTACCACACCGGCAATCACACAACTACCCAGAGGGCACAGAAACAAGTACTCAGGGATGGAGAGGTTAAATACAAAGGGAATAAAACACAAAGGTGGAGGAGAGAGAGAATGAATACCAGGAAAACAGGCAAGGTTTAAGGCAAGGTTAACGGGGGGCACTCAATAATCAATAGAAACAAGAGCAAGAGCAAGAGCAGACAAGACAGGCAGGCACAGATAGTGAAACAGAGTCTATAACCGGCGGGGAGGAAGTGACAGGGTAAACTTTATATAGGCAGGGCCAGAAGGTGATTGGTGCAGAACAGTAAACTCTGAACCAGAAGGCGTCTCCCAGAGGGCTGGGGATGCCTCTGGTTCAGTGAGAAGTCAGAACGCGCGCCAGAGGAAGAGACGGCTCCCACGTGGTTGGTAACCACGATGCTGTTGCTAAGGGAGCCGTCGGCAGGGAGAGGAAGTGAGCGCGCGTGAGAACAGCAGCAGAGAGGACCGGAAGATCGGAGGTAAGGAGAGGTGCGATGAAGCAGGGGCCAGCCAGAACAAGGTAAGGAGAGGTGAAGGAGGGGTGCCTGAAGGTAAGTAGAAACGGAGCCTGAGGAGAGGCATCCGACAGGCACGCGCTGGACGCTGGCGGCGGGCGCGGGGCAACGGCTGCCTCTAACAATATGCAGTCTTTAACGTCTGATAGTGGTCTTAACTGTGGCAGCAACTTTCACTCTGTGTCCGCAATTTACCTACAGTGAGTAATGCTGAGCAGAAGCGTTACCAACAAAAAATTGTCTGGGTGAGACTCTTACTGTGACAAACAGCTACCTGAAAATGCTTCAGGACTAAGCTGTGATGAGTGCATAAGTAGAGAACAGAGGTAGCCTTCAGCGCAGATGAATGAATTTGTTCAGTTAATGAAGTCTGCTCTTGCTGAAACTTTTGTAACAAAGAAGAATCTTAAAAAGTTTTCCTGCAAGATCAGTTGTCCATGACGGTTCTGAAGTTTCTTGTGCGGAAGAACATTGTGTACTGTCGAATGATTCTGTACTATCGGAACGCAAATCCGAAGGGTCACAAGCTGAAGCAAGCAAGGAAGTCAAAAGTTTTTCCTCTATCTGATGTCCTTGAAAACATGGTTAGTGAAAGAGTGGAAGCGTCCAGATAAAAGGCTGCCAAATGCTAATAAATTGGCAAAAATGTATCCTTTTTCTCAGAAGGAAGCAAGAAAGTTTAACGAACCACCTGAAGTTGACGCAACAATCGCCAGGATTTCAAAGCGCATTACGCTTCCACTGAAGGATGCCATTGTATTTAAAGATTCTATGGATAAATAAAATAGAAATAGGACTGAAAAAACAACATGCTATTGCAGGAGCAGCATTAAAATCAGTGGCAGCTAATGCTGTGGCTTCTAGAATTCTAAGAAGGTGTAATGACCTAGAAAGTAATATTATGGTGGCATCAAGCGTTCTGAGCGGAATTCCTCTGCAAATCCTGGTTAGACTGCGTAAGGCTGGCGAGCAGAACTGGCACGAGCTGTGTTGACAAGACGTGCCCTGTGATTAAGACCTTGGTCAGCTGACTCTTAATCGAAGAACAATTTACTCACACTTCCATTTCAAGGAGAATATTTGTTTGGCCAAAAGCTTGACGAAATTATTACAAAGATGTCAGGAGGCAAGTCATCATGGTTGCTGCAAGACAAAACAAGTAAAAAGATAAAAAGTTCAATAAATCTTACAGAGGACGTGCTGTGCAGTTTAAAGAGGCAAGAACATACAGGCCGGGCAGAGATTATAGAAGAGGCCAATCTGCAACATCGTGTTATGGGTTTTCGTGGCCAAAGGGTTAAGGACATCAGATCAACTCTCAAAAACATGGAACAATGACACGATCAACCAGGAATGTGCAGTAGGTGGAAGAATTTAAATTTTTTACGATCGATGGGCGAGGACCACGATGGACAAGTGTTGGATATCGTGGCAGAAGGATACAAAGTCGAGTTTGTCAAGAGTCCAAGAATTCTCTTCTGTTTTTACCAATCCCAAAGGAAAGACTAGCGAAAGAAGCATTGATATCAAGTCTCAACAAGATGATACAGCAACAGAACGATCCTTGATCTTAGGAGTCTGAGCAAGGTCATCAAAGTGACGACGTTCAAGATGGACTCTGTGAAAACAGTATTACCAAAACTTCAGTCCAACATTATGACGTCGGTGGACCGAAGAGATGCCTATCTATACATTCCTATACACGTCAAGCACAGAAAATTTCTAAGATTAATGATATTCATAACCCGCTATAATTTCACAAGCTTACCATTAAGCCTGGCAACGTCTCCAAGGACGTTTACAAAGGTGTTGATCACCATCATGGTAAAATTACAGCTGGTATGAATATGTCTGTGGTCATACCTAGACGATATTCTGATTGCAGCCAAAACAAAGGAGCAAGCGCATTTACATGCAGAAAGCGTTATATCAGTGCTTTAAAGTCACGGATGGTTGTTAAACCACAGAAAAGTTATCTGATCCCTTCAACTAGGGTAAAGTACCTAGGAGTCATGATAGATAATCAGAAAGTGTCAAGTTTAACATCAGTCAGGCATCAGAAGTTAAGAAAGGAACTTCTTCAAGCTTTGACAAAGTGCTGGATATCAGTAGAGGACTTTTTGAGACTCGTGTCCGCAGCTCTGGAATCTAGAGCCTGGGGGAGATTTCACATGAGAGCAGCTCAAAGATGCCTCCTTCAGCAGTGGAACAAAGATACATACTATTTGAGTGAAGTCATTACACTGTCC
The DNA here is from genome assembly GCA_011038615.1 of Limnodynastes dumerilii. Classification (NCBI taxonomy): domain Eukaryota; kingdom Metazoa; phylum Chordata; class Amphibia; order Anura; family Limnodynastidae; genus Limnodynastes; species Limnodynastes dumerilii. The sequence continues at coordinate 107,728 of WWET01003724.1, read as the reverse complement.
AAAGAAGCAAACAAAAATTTGTGGTGGTGGACAAACGAGGCAGGGAAAATGTTTTCCACTCAAACTGCTACAGATGCAAACAATACAGGATGGGGTGCAGTCTGCAAGATAAGGGGTTTAAAGACCCAAAAATTTCTGTCCTACATCAATTCTTGCAAGCAGGACTGGACAAGAAACTGGTGACAAGTATATTTAGGTAGAGGAACATGCACTGTCAGCAATGTTGGATACAGATCTAGCGCAAGATAAGCACATTGGGGTAGATCCAGAACTACGTCCGTCTTCCATAAAAGACCGCATATACGCAATCTACGTATCGAAACGATACGCAGATTACGTACAATAGCTACTACGCATGTGCAGTAGCTATTGTTCATTGAATTACGTCCGTCTATGGAAGACAGACGTAGTTCTGGATCTGGCCCATTATTAGGTTCTTCCAGACTGCTGGTAAAATAAATCCTAGATACAGATCTCCATTAGCACAGGGAGATCTTAATATGGTACTGGAAGTTCTAACAGGAACTCCCTTTGAACCGCTGGAAGAAGTCCGGTGAAGTTTGTCACATTCTTCTTCTTCCCTGAGAACACACCCACCGAAACAAAAAAAAACCCCTTACTTGGGAGCCATTTAGAGAGCGAAATCCACACTCAACTCGGAATATTTGGGGAACCTTAAGCCAGGTTCATACATTATAACATAACAAAATACAATACTATCATCATAGATACTTTGGGCCTGATCCAGAACTACGCCCGCTGTACTAGCTACGGCGGGCGTACGCGTAAGATCGGCTGTAAAGCCGATCTGCGCATGCGCCGGGCAGATGTTGGGCGCCCGTAGGAACAGCGTAGTGACGCTGGAGGGGGCGCCTCCCCAGCGTTACTACGTTTAAGGTTAGTGAAGGTCTTAGCTTATTAACGCTCCTGTGCGAGCGTATTTTCCAGGGTTAGGGTAGCTTTCAGCCGGTGTAAGCAAGGGAAAATACGGCCGCACAGAGGAAGTGTCGGGGAGAGTAGACGCCGATACGCTGTGCTTTAGTAAGCACGGCGCATCGGCGTAGTTCTGGATCAGACCCTTTGTCTCTAGCAAACAGGAGGACAAAGAATATAAGATTTTTTGACAAAGCATTTTAGGACAAAAAAAACAGACATTAGCACACTTAAAGGAGAGAATACACCAGTAGATAGATAAAAAAAATATGAGTGCAAATACACACCACGGCACTACGAGCCTACCTGATCCCATCACAAGAAAATAGATTACCTATCTAGACACGGAATAACAATGTATTTATACTTTATAGTTATGTACCCTTTAGAGAGGTAAATAAATTATGTCCTTCGTCCCTTACTTCAAAATAGGTCTAATGGAGGAGGGAACAGCACTAGGAGAGCAAGGACAAAGCATAGCATGCTCTATGATGACAAGCTCAAACTCCAAGACATATTCATGAATTACCCTCCTCTGTAGGGAGAAGGACCAGGGGAGATTCCAATCGGGGTGACCAAATTTTGTAGAAACGATCTAAGGTTTTACGCTTAGTATGTAGAAACTTTTCATGCTTTAGGGTAACATTAACTAATCCAACCCAATTATGGAAAGGACAGTCCTGAGCCATCAATTTGCGCATACCTAATGTCAAGGCAAGAGAAATGGGTATACTAATATATCTATACATTGCTGAAGAATAATCCTCCTCCAGATTGATTCTGAAGAAGAATATCTTAGGGTCTAGAGATGGTAGAGTGGGAAGCGTAGAACACACAGCATTCCAACGCTGTGCTTTAGTAAGCACAGCGCATCGGCGTAGTTCTGGATCAGGCCCTTTGTCTCTAGCAAACAGGAGGACAAAGAATCTAAGATTTTTTGACAAAGCATTTTAGGACAAAAAAAAACAGACATTAGCACACTTAAAGGAGAGAATACACCAGTAGATAGTAGAGTGCAAATACACACCACGGCACTACGAGCCTACCTGATCCCATCACAAGAAAATAGATGACCTATCTAGACACGGAATAACAATGTATTTATACTTTATAGTTATGCAGGGGTACCCTTTAGAGAGGTAAATAAATTGTCCTTCTTTCCTTACTTCAAAATAGGTCTAATGGAGGGGAGAACAGCACTAGGAGAGCAAGGAAAAAGCATAGCATGCTCTATGATGACAAGCTCAAACTCCAAGACATATTCTTGAATTACCCTTCTCTGTAGGGAGAAGGACCAGGGAAGATTCCAATCAGGGTGACCAAATTTTGTAGAAACGATCTAAGGTTTTACGCTTAGTATGTAGAAACTTTTCATGCTTTAGGGTAACATTAACTAATCCAACCCAATTATGGAAAGAAGGACAGTCCTGAGCCATCAATTTGCGCACAACTAATGTCAAGGCAAGAGAAATAGGTATACTAATATATCTATACATTGCTGAAGAATAATCCTCCTGCAGATTGATTCTGAAGAAGAATATCTTAGGGTCTAGAGATGGTAGAGTGGGAAGCGTAGAACACACAGCATTCCAAACCTCATTATAGAATTTTTGGACACTCTCACATGCCCATGTCAGATGCCAGACATCAGCATCTCTTCTGTCACATTTCGGACACTTTGAGTCCTTTCGCAAGCCCATCCTAACCAATCTAACTGGTAAGAAAAGACCTATGCAAGATAAACAGCTGTATTTGTTGGGATCTTGCAGCGGATAATGCTGCCTTAGCACATGCTATAGCTTGCAGCCAGTCCTCCTCCTGAAAAGAACCAGTATTAGCCTCCCACTTCTCTCCCAATGCTGTAAGATTGTCCTTTTGCGAGCATTCCCCAATAGAGGCATACAAATATGAGATAGGCCTTTTATTTGCTGCCATATTTAATAGATTAATTGTAGGGGTAGGGCGAAGTGGGTGTATCAGTCCCCCAAACTGTGTACTCAGGGCATGCCTCAACTGAAAGTATCTATAAAAATAGACTTCACTGAGTTGGAACTCTTCCCATAAAGCTTTTAAGCCCTTTCTGTGAATAGAGCTGTCCTAAGGAGATAACCCCCACCCTACACCACAACTGACGGCCAGAAAGTTTTTGTAGTTCAGCAAAGGAAGGATTAAACCAAATAGGTGTACCTGGGTCAAACATTTGGCACTCTAAAAGTTTTTTTATTTCCCCAAATGCCCACAATGCCTGAGAAGCTAATGGAGAAATTAATGGAGATTCTCGCCCACGTCTCCAACCCGTTAACAGATACTGGAGAGGAGAAAGTATACCCCCACCTGAAAACCGTATCAGGTCACCCAGTAGACTGTCACCAGTATCCCCCAGCCATGGCAACAACTGCGAAGTCATATAGTAGCCCCACAAGTTAGGGAAGGCAAGACCACCTGATTGCTTATTCCTGCAAAGAACGGAAAAAGACAATTTATAACGTTTACCCGCCAAAACAAAGGATAATAAATGTGTATTTAAATACTGGAAATAAGACCTAGGAATTAATACTGGGCAATGCTGAAGAATATATAAGTATTTAGGTAATACAGCCATTTTAATTAAATTGATTTGTTCCGTGGGACTTAAAGGTAATTTACTTGTGCGTTAACCTTAAACCATTGGGTGATTGGGGTCTAAGTTTTGTTTGACAAAATCAGTTGCATCAGGGGTTACCCATACACACAGATATTTGAATCTCTTGGTGACCTGCAGAGGGCAGGAGACAGGGAAAGCAGCCACAGGGGACTCCCGTACCATAAACAAATTAGACTTCTCCCAGTTGATCCTCCGTCCAGAGAATCTCCCAAAGAGTTCTACTGTTTCCAAGACTCAAGGCAAAGATTCTCAAACCCCCGCCAAGAACAGCAGCATGTCATCGGCATGCAATGATACTTTATCATCTCCTCTGCCAGCTGAGAGGCCATGTATACTCTGACATGCGCGTATGAGATATGCCAGGGGCTTGATTACGGACATCTCTGCCTCGTGCCCCTGCCCAGCTGGAATGGCATTGTAGTACACCCATTAATACAAACTATGGAGCCAGGGGAGGAATACAACAGCTGTATCCATTTAATAAAGCCGGGGCCAAAGCCAAATCTACCCAAGACTTTCCACAAGTTGCCCCATTCCACTGAATCGAAAGTTTAGTGGCATCAAGTGACGCTACCACAGCTCCACCCTCACTGTCATGTGGCACCTGCAGTTGGGTGAAAAGGCGTCTATGATTAGTTGTCGTTTACTTATCAGGCATAAAGCCTGTTTGATCAGGATGCACAATAGAGGTAATTACCCTGTTCAGTCTGTAGGAGAGCAATTTGGCTTAAATCTTAATGTCACCAGACAACAAGGAAATTGGTCTGTACGATTCTGGTAAGAGGGGTCCTTCCCTGGTTTATGTATAACAACTATCAATTGTTCTGCAGGGAGGCCATCTATACCAGGGGCTTTATTATTAGGGAGCGAGCAGATTACTGCCTCCACCTTCTCTACGGAGAAGGGAGCCTCCAACATTTCTACTGCTTCCCCAGATAACATAGGGAGAGGGATCTGGTCCAAATAGGCCTGCAGCTCCTGGTCAGAATAATTGACCTTAGTAGAGTATACCGATTGGTAATAGTGTAAGCAAACCTTCGCTATATCCGGGGCTCTAAAATGTTTGACCTGACTGGTGTCTATAATCTCTGGAATTTTATATTTTCTTGGTCCCCCCTGGCTAAAGATGCCAGATAAGCATCCCCCATACCTGTTTGGGAATACAATATGTGTCCATTAAACAGAAGTCTACGTTTAGATTTTTCAAACAAGTAGTCTGGCCAAACCTTCTGGGCTCACAACCAACTGATTCTGTCAGCTTCATTATGTGATCTAATGTTCTCCACCTCCATCATCTTACACTCTCTCCATAGACATCTCACTCCTATAGAATTTTTTCTTCCTGGCCACAATAGCAATGAGGGACCCTCTGACCACCATTTTAAAAGAGTCATGGAGTAAAGCAGGATTAGCAAACTCTGAATTATTGGCAAAAAATTCCTCCCATTCCACCACCAGATCCATACCGGAACCCAGCAAATCAAGCTAGTTAGGGTTAAATCTCCAAAACGTAAGGTTATTATCATCTCTTATAGTTAGAGTCACATATATTGGAGAATGGTCAGATATGCCCCTTGGGAGATATTGTATCGATTCTATCTGAAAGGCCAGGGATGCAGAGGTAAAAATGTAGTCAATGTGAGAGAGAGTGTGATATGTGGCAGACTGACATGAAAATAGGCGTTTGTCTGGGTTTCTCAACCTCCAGGTATCTGACAATCCAATAGTGGACATAAATCTAGCAAAAGGAGTGGGTGCGGGAGGGCCCATTACTAAGGCTTCCTTCTAACGTTCTAACTCTTTGTCCAAGACATTGTTAAAATCCCCCCATGCAGACTGCGGGGGTACCGAGGGAATCGGTAATAAATCCTGCTACTTTTTTTTCAAAACGTCTGTACTTAATGGGGGATGGATATAAACTGCTAGAATAAGGGAGTCAAGTCAATCTTCCTGCTAATAAAAACATATCTCCTGTATGGGTCAGTCTTAATGCTGTCTGGTTGAAATTTAACATGTTTGCCTATAAGTATAGACAACCCTCTGGAGTTACTGGCATGCACCGAGTGGTTCGCCCAGCCAACCCACCTTTTTTTTGGGTGTTAGATGGCGTTCCCCCATTAAATGGGTCTCAACTAGACCAACAATGTCTGCCTTTTGTTTACGGACCTCAGACAGAACAAGAGAGCACTTGACCTTATCGTTCAAACCCCTCGTGTTCCATGAAAGGAATTTCAAAGAGTGACATTTTTTAGTACAAGAAAATATAAAATAGCATTGCAACACCAATATCTTGAATAAAACCACATCAACGACATCACCAAGCATAGTTCCCAGCAACCTAGAAATTTAAACTATGGCTCCCCTGCAACTATCAAACAGTGAAATACCCCAACCCACCCTGTATTAAATCCCAAAAATGCGTAATACCTGAGCCTGAACATATTGAACCTATTCTACTAAACTACTCCCCAACCTCAAGTGCTGATTAGATATACCCGACATAAGAGGGTATCTCCCACGTATGGTAACCCAGAACATATCAACAAACATATTAACATAACACAATGTGCCAAAGTGGCAGTTCCTACCACAGCTGTCGATAGACAGATAGAAACAACTACAGTCATCAGATTCAGAGTCAGGGGTAATAAAGAGAAAATCTATGAACATGAAGTTACTCTTAGCCAGCATAGTGATAGATGTAAAACATAGTATTACTGAAAGTCTAACTTTACGGTAGAGAGCTACGGCGTCTACCTCCTCTTCTATCCAGCCAGTCCTGGGCCTCCTGCACAGAATAGAAGAAGTGCGACGTGCCATCCACATTAACTTTCAGGCGTGAGGGAAATAAGATTGCATATGAAATTTGGCAATCCGTTAAGCGCCACTTCATCGGCAGGAATTGGAAATGATCCTTCTGTACCTCCGCTGCAAAATCAGAATATTCTGAGATGGAAGCGTTATCCACTTTCAACAGGCCTTGCTGACGGAATAGGCGAAGGATATTGTCCCGATCCTTGAAGTGAAGGAGGCATGCAATCAGCGTGCGTGGAGGAGCTCCAGGAGGAGGTGATTGAGGTGGTACCAGATGAGCTCTCTCAATCGCAAATTGTGATGAAAAGTCCTCTCTGCCATATTCTTTAATTAGGAGTTCCAACTGGATCTTGACCCTCAATCCGTTCCGGGAATGCCACGAAGCGTACGTTATTATGGCGCAGGCGGCCTTCAAGGTCAAAAAACTTAGCCTTCCAGCTGGAAGCATGAGAAATCAGCTGATTCAGTTGGCCCCTCATCGGATTTGTAAGATCCTGCTGATGATCGAAAGGTTCATCTGCAGTTCAGCAATCTTCCCAGTCACTCGCACTTCAGAGTCATTAATGGCACGTAACACTTGCGAAAGGGTAGGTCCGAGGGGTGATGGGTCCGCCAGCTGCTCAAGTTCAGGTGGAGGGGCAGCCACACTAGAAGATGATTGTCCCTGCGGGCCATGCACATTAGAGCCCCGGGCATGTTTCTCTAATTTGGCCGCTGCCTGGGATGATTTTCCCATCTTAACAGTTTTGAGTTTCAGAGAAATAAAGACGTTATAAATAAGTATTCACTCATCTGTATCGTGAGCACACACAGTACTTTCCACCGGTGATGACCCAATTAATGAAATTACAGAGTGTAATGGAGAAGATAATGAGTCCCACTTGGCTGCGGTGTATTACTTAGTATATGCTGTACAGTTTGCAAGCACCAAGGCACAAAAGTATTTTACTAACACAACTATAGTGAATGGCTTGACTTGTTAGTTGATGGTATATGCACACAGGAAGTATCCAAACGTCCGATAGGGACCCACACTACTAAATGCCCTGATGTGTTGAATATAGTGAATCATAGAAAGACCTGGGAGCACAACACTTAATTCAAAGGCAGTAATCTGTAACTCATAGCAGCAATGCTCTGGGGTTTTACTCACTCGCTTGTAGTACATAGTTCAGGATTATAGCTGAGGATATATGCACCACTGGGGCTGCCAACTTTATTGATGCAGCAAAGGGCAGAGTCCAGGGTCAGAAGTCTCCAAAACAAGGCACACATTGCCGCATATTTGACTGCACAATAATCTTAAATTTGCAGCACCTCAGAAGTTATCCAGCAACCCAGGAAATGAACAGGCCCAGCAGGATATCCAGCTAGTTTCTGTAGGGCAAGGAGCAGGGTCCAGACTGCAATATCCGATGTCTGCCAGACAACAGGACTCCCCTCACTCTGCACCGTTCAGCGGTATCCAAAATGGCGCTGCGCTGACTGCCCCAGGGTTTTCGTGCCAGTCGCGGCGGCGCCAGGGTTGCTAAGTATCGGGTGAGAACCGCTTTCCCCGCCGTCCCGACACCACAGGAGTCTTCCAGCCCGCCAGTAAAGAGAGAAGTCCCCCCAGGAAATTCACAAGGTGGCCACCACGACTGCCCACTGGCAGCCACTGCAGACAGAGAGAGGAGGCTCACCGGCACACAGCTCCGCCGCCTCAGATCTGACCAGACTCCAAACTTGCCACGGTGCTGGAGTAAGTCAGTCCCCTCAGGAGGTTTTTAAGAGTGACTGCAAGGGCTACCAGGGTATAAACAGGATAATACAGGATGGTGTGTGGGAGCTACAAGGAATCACGTCCTACACCATCTTATAGCAGGCTCTGCCCCGGAAAGTCACAATCTTAGTTGAAATCACGTCGGCAATACAGCTCCCTTTATTAGTTTCCTTAATGATAAGGTGTTGTTACAAACCAATCCTAGCTTTCTTCCAAAAGTGGTGTCTTCCTTTCATTTAAACCAAGAAATTATGTTACCCTCATTGGGCTGGATCCAGACTTAAGTAAGTTCTTGAAATTAGTTACTCCTGGACTAAACCATGTTGATTGCAGGGGAGTCATATATCATCTGTTGCAAACAGTATTAGAGTTGAGAGGTGATGTTTCCTATCACAAGTCTTAAATAACAGTGTGATAGTAAAGCTGATCAGTATGTGTGTGCAATAAGCAATTCAAAGATATTTCCCTGCATGCAAAGAATACAATTAACTTGACTCCCCCTGCAATCAACATGGTTTAGCCCAGGAGTAACTAATTTTAAGCACTTACTTAAGTCTGGATCCAGCCCATTGTGTCCTAAGCCAAAAAACGAGAAAGAAGAAAATTTCCTTCGCTATGCTTTGGTTAGGGCATTAAAGATTTATATAGATAGAACTGCATCCTGGAGAAAGACTAAGCAATTATATGTCTTAACAGAAGGTAAATATAAAGAGGGTCCAGCATCCAAATAATTTATTGCACGCTGGCTCAGATCCTGTATAGCAGAATTTACAAAATACGAAAATTGGAAGTCCTAAGTATTTTTTAAAAGCATATTCCTCTAGAGGACTAATTTCCAAGTGTTGACCTACAGCACATGTAGTGCCATATTATCCTATATACCCGATGTCCACTCTGTCTGAACTGCTGACCACACAATCTCACTGAATATTTTCTGAACTGCAAAGCGGCAAGCAAAGTACCAGCCCCAATCTGGACGGATCCTAACAAGTTCCCTGACCTAGTGATAAGGTGCAAGGATAGCAATATCGGCTTTACTCAAAACCGACGGAGGACACAAACAGACATTTGACATTTATGCCCTGATCACAAGTGTCGGATCACAGCTGTCCCGTAACAAATCTTTGAGAGGTGAGACACAGTGGCCAGTACTAAGATCGCATCATATGTATAGAAGTGGATCCCACAACCAACGAATACACCAAAGATAAAGGTATACCAGTATATGAACCAATGGGTGCACAGTCACCTTTTCTCACCTCCATACTGCTATAGGGCTGGATTCACAACCCCGTAATTTATAACATACGTGCTAATTTAATGATTCTAGCTATTACGCATGTGTAGTAACTATTTTATGCTATCTACGTAGCGTTTTGTTACGAAGATTGCATACATGCAGTCTTTATACACTGCAGACATCAGAAACAGGTAGTGTCTCATGATATAGTAGGTAACGTGTGGGTGCCAACGCTTAGGTGGTTCACCACCTCCCTTGTTTTCCAGAGACTTCTCCTGCTGACCTATCTCGGGAAGAAAAGATAAGGAATGCTGCAGACTACCTCTGTGAAGTGGCCCAAGATTCCACAGCAGTAGTGGTTAAGATCTCTGCCTCTTCAATAACTGCTAGGCGGTCACTATGGCTCCGGTCTTGGTCTGCGGATACAGAAATAAGAAAGTCTTTTTATTTGAAAGTTTTCATTTACTCGTCCCACAGCTGGATAATATGGTTACTCAGGTTGCCGGAGGCAAAAGTCATCTAGATGGATTCCCTCCTCTGTCAATAGGAAGGAATCAGGAATATATAGCCACCCATATATTTATAGGAAGCGTGCCTTCACTTACCAATCTGGGAGGGTCACCATCTCCTTTTGAGGTTTGCAATCCTCGGAAGACTCAATTTCAGGCCTTGCTGTTCAGCCTAGCCACAGTTCCTTGAGGCTTTACAAAAATCATGCCGGTAATATCCCCCCTTCTCTGCATGCGCTTCATGGGAACTCTCGTATCTTGTAACAAGGCAATGCAGTATAGCAGGCTCCAGTAGAACCTCCTGACTCGCTGGTTAGGTTCTCACATATGCCTTCAGAGACAATTAATTATGCACTCCCCAAAGCTTACCAGTCCGTTTCGTTGGTGGCTCTCGTTGCAACAAGTAACGTAGATTACGTTACAGAATTACTGCGCAAGCTCTGCATACGGCCCTCTATCATTATTGCGTCTGCTAGGAGAGTTTTAGAGTTGGGGGAACTCTTATGTAAACCTCACTTAGTCTTCCACTGCAAACTATTCCTTCTTTCCAGTCTAAGGTGGTAACAAGATTCCAGGAGATCAGGAGATCATCATCCCAGTTTCCAGTTCCTCTGAAGGGCAGACTCTGTTGGAAAATCTGAATGTGGTAAAGATTATAAAGACTTACATAGAGCGAACAACGGGTATACGTAAGACAGACTCTTTTTGTTCTTTGACTCTCAGAAGAAAGGGTAGCCAGCTTCTGAGCAGACTAACTTGATCAGGTCCACAATCGTCAAGACGTATTCTACTCCTGGTGATCAGATTTCTCTAAGAGTTTCCGTGCACACTATACCAGGGCGGTGAGTACTTCCTGGACAGCGTGTCATTTACCTTTACTGTATTCTATAGATTTCATATGGTCGCATCTTGGGATGATGAATTCAGTAGAATATTCCTCCGTTCCGATTACCTTAGAGCTCCCTCCCTTAGGTATCCCCATTTTGCAGTGTCCCCCACATAAGAGAAAAGAAGATTTTGGTACTTACCGGTAAATCCCTTTCTCTTAGTCCATCTGGGGGACACTGGGCTTCCCTCCCTTATTGAGTTCTAAGTTTAGAGTTATAATTCAACTATTCAGTTTTTCTCTGTTTTGCTCCCCCTGTTGAACTTCATTTTCTCAGACTGTAGTCTATTCAGTTCTGTTGTATGTTAGTTAGGGCAGTGGCCCTGTGTTCCTTTATGGTTTTCAAAAAGTTACTGGCTTCAGCAGGGGTTCTAGGGTGTAGGAGCCATCACAGTCAAAAGCTTTTAACTGTTTAGTGCCCACTCCTGACCAGGCCCTATCAACCCCATTGTGCAGTGTCCCCCGGATGGACTCAGAAAGAGATTTACCGGTAAGTACCAAAATCATCCTCCTCTTTATTTTAAACATTTCTAAAACTATCCACAGGAAACTAGAGAGCAGTGTGTATGGGGGACATCGTCAAGCAGGTGGGGGCTAGAATCGTTATTACAGATCAGAATTGATGTCAGATCAGTAATTAAACCTTTCGGTGTGTACCCTGCTTTAAACATTACCTGTGGCTGATGCAAGTTCTCATTGTACTTTCATCTGGGCCTGGATTGGTCTTACTGGCAGTAACGCTTTTACTGTAAATGGGCTGCGTTAGACCCTCCCTTTCCTTTCCCATTGGGGATTGATACAAGGGCAAGTGCTATATATCACTCAAGGGAGCAGCCAGGTTGTAAAGAAAAGGTGCTCAGTGCTGTGTATGATCAGTCACACAGCAGTGTTACTACCAGGACTGAGGGGATATTACTATGGAGAGAGACAGGGTGTATGGTAACAGTGCTCAGTGCTGTGTATGATCAGTCACACAGTTGTGTTACTACCAGGACTGAGGGAATATTACTATGGAGAGAGACAGGGTGTATGGTAACAGTGCTCAGTGCTGTGTATGATCCAGTCACATAGCAGTGTTACTACCAGGACTGAGGGGATATTACTATGGAAAGAGAAAGTATGAGAGTTTGTGTAAATTATGTATAGAGAGGGTATGTAAATATTGTAGATGAAGAATAAGTAGGAAGTTGTGGAATTTGTAAGACTCTGTATAGGAGAGGAAAAAATAAACTGTAACTAAGAAGTCTAAATCCGATGCAATGTTGTTCTGGTTCCTTACCCTTTGTAGCTCTCTGCCAGTGTAACACTGATCTTCTTGTGTGTTAGGATGATCTAGGATACAGAACATTCCACCTGCGCTGTAAGGAAGAGGAGATTCCTCTTGATCCCGATGGGTCAGGTAAGAGATGTTGGATAAAATTCTTTAACAGATGAATGTAAATGTAATGTCTGTGTACAGAGTATCGGATGGAGGGCAGTTATTAATATAAAAGGATGGTAAATTTTATCCTCACCGCGATTTAAATTCTAGTAAAATTATAGTTTAATAACTCCTTACAGTAAATATAGCTGCATATAGCTGTGGTCTGGGAACTGTGTAATCATCTGGCTTTTTACGCCTTAAAGCAGCTAAGAAACTGCTGCAGACACACAACATAAGACCCTTGTGTGTCCACACTGTATGGTCATCAGGCCTATTAGCTGATTGTTGCGCATTGTGTGGCAGAACACAGGCAAAAACTCCTAACGTGCACCAACCAAGTTTTTGCGAGTTCTCCAAGTTCAGCAGCTGCTGAGTTATCCCCGGCCATTGGAGAGTGATGTCAGGAGCCCTCACTTTGTACCCTCTTGTTCCCCCCCTACTACCCTTTTATCTCATCCCCACCTGGTGGCTCCCTCTCAAACTCTCACTGCACTCTATCCCCTCCTCCCTGATCTACCAAGCTTGACACTTCGCATTTTGCCCTGTGTTCTGGGCTTGCTTCACTTTATTGTATTTTTGTGATATTTTTATATTTAGATTGTATTTTATTATGTACTATGCTGTCCATCCCCTGTATGTCTGTACTGTATTTTGATAAATTTTGTACGGTGCTGCGGACAACTTGTGGCGCCTTATAAATAAACTGTAATAATAATAATAAAAAGGACTTGGCATAGTGCTTCACTGGCTGAAGTCTACAAATTGCTGCCTGAAGATGCTGCACTGCTAATCCATGTACATCTATCTATATGTCTAATCCTCACAGGTGAAGGAAGTTCTAGAATCCTCCCAGAGCGATGTGAGACGCCCGATTATCCAGATTGTATGGAGGAAGAGGCCAGGATGATCCTACAGGATTTCCAGGTAAAGGGAACAGACATCCTTCTTGTCACTGATTATACCCTTTCTATCATATCCCCCTCTCTCTCCTGTACCTGGTTATATCCCTTCATTCATATCCCCCTCTCCCTCCTGTACCTGGTTATATCCTTTCTATCATATCCCCTCTCTCCCTCCTGTACCTGGTTATACCCTTTCTACTAAACAGACATCCTTCTTGTCACTGGTTATACCCTTTCTATCATATCCCCCTCTCCCTCCTTGTCCCTTCTATCATTTCCCCCTCTCCCTCCTGTACCTGGTTATATCCCTTCTATCATATCCCTCTCTTCCTCCTCTACCTAGTTATATCCCTTCTATCATATCCCCTTCTCCCTCCTGTGCTGGGTTATAACACCCCCTATGATGTGTGGAGGGGACACCAATGTGACACATGTTGTTGTTGACAGGCAAAGGAAGTAGATGGGATGTTTTACCCGCAGTGTAAGGAAGAGGACATCCCGATTCCCATCAGCTCAGGTGAAAGCGATTGAACCAAAATGGCAATTATATTTCCGTTCACATTAGGTAAAAGATATGAAGAACTATAGAGCAGATCTGTCTATGTAGAAAGGTTGATCTGGCAATAAGTCGATTGTCAAACTACGAAAAGTGTTTTCCATACTAATCCAACACGTGTCATGTGAGTGTGAGCTTCTGGTGAGGAGACAGAGTGACCTATTTGCTATTTAATTCTGCTGTATGGCTGCTCGTTGTGAGATGTTTGTCTTACTCCATGCAAATATGCACTTTATTGGCCTTACACAACCTTTGCTGCTGGTTGTTATTTAGGTGTGTTAGTCCTTGCCTTTGTGCTTCAGATATTTTACACGTTTTTGCCACTCCTTTTCAAAGAGTGAGTCGCTTCTTTTAGAGGCAGTGTTTAAAATGATATAAAGATAGTGGAGTATGTATAATTGTTGATAGACATGGTATCTGGTGACTGCTAGATCAAAACTACGATCTGTTCCCATTTTAAGTGAGGACGAATCGGAAGGTTTCAGGTTCAGGAGCAGCTATATCTCTGTACACAGTGCAGTTATAATATACGATAAATAGATCTTTTAAAAGCGCACAACTAAAATCAGCAGCTGCTTACAAATCTAAGAGTCCAACTCTAAAAATGACAGTAAAAAATAGAAAAATTGACATGTAAAAACGGTGCAGACTAAAATATATAGGCTCCTAACACGGTATATATCCTTCTATATCCATTTTTTATCTATCTATATATCCTTAACGCATTTCGGGCATCGCCCTTTTTCAAAAACTTTTGAAAGGGTGCTGCCCGAAACGCATTAAGGAACCGGTGTTTGGGTGAGGCTGAGATTGACCTCCTCCGGTGTGCTTGCTGTGGACTGGAACAGTTTTCCATTTTGCTGACTGGACGTCCGAATTTACAGCACCTTCCTGGTCTCTATTCTCCCACTTGTTAGGGGAACAATCCTTCAGCTCACATATATGTTTCATGTTTTTTATTGTTATTAATTTATGTATTTATCTATTCCAGTAAACAATAAGTTTTAGTATCATATACTTGTAGTCTTTATTCCGATTTATAGTTTTTAGTCCTATATATTTGTCAGCGCTGTTTTTTTGTCAATTTTTTCAGTTTTTTTACATTGCAGTCTAAAACCTTCCTGTATATGTAGATTGTATCGATTATTTGTCTAATATCTGGTCAGTGGCCCAAATCCAGACTTAATAACGACAGCTAATTTATGCATGCGGAAATCTGGCTGTAGGAACGCACTGCGTATGTGTGCGGCAGATGTTACGCATCCAATAGTTTTAGCCAAATGTTCTTACTTTCAGTGTAAACTAAGTATATAGGGCCAGATCCAGAACAACGCTTGTGAGCGAATTTACGCGTGGCGGAGACGTAAAATCGCGTTTTGGTAAGTACTGCGCATGCGCATCATAGAAAATACGCTCCGTAACGTAGCGTAAATGTAAACGTATGGGCCATTCACATATGTGTCATGTAAATCCTTACGTGTGGGTGTGCCAATTTTACGGGAGTCTAAAATATGTATGAAATATGCTATGTAGGTGAGGATTTGTATTTAAAGTGTACAGTATGGGCGTGCTTAGCTCCGTAAATACGTGTTGCCCATACGTACGTGAGCGGATTACAACGGTTACGTTGCCAAAAGTTAAGGTAGGGTTTGGAAAGCGGATCTAAGTCAAAATACGTACATTCAAGGAGTGTGACAAGGGGAGTGTATAAAAGGTACGCATGCGTAAATACGCTACGCGAGGAAACGGATTGCAAACGTAGTTCTGGATCTACCCCATAAATCTAAAAAACCTCCAAATTTATTTGTACTATTCCTTGTTTATTGTCCGACACAGGCTTTGACGCAAGGGCTGAGACCGTTGTGGGCCCGGATGGTGGAAATGATGGGAGGCTGGAAGACCTTCCACCAGATACCAGTGCAGGTCAGTTATACACTTATCTATTTTTCTATCAAGCCAGTAACTTTATCTGTTGCCCTGATTCTCTGATGTCTATAAATCTGTGACTCGCAAATAAACAGGCTTATTGGTATACGTGATCTAGCAGTACTGCACCTTGTCACTAAAGGATGTCTAGGGAGATGCAGGACTTTCCAAATTTACACACAGCTAAGAATCAGGACCAGTGTATTGTAGAACCATGTAATTGGTTTCTAAATGTTGTCATGCATTGTGGTTCAGGGTCATTCCATGAAATAAAGGACACATTACTTGAAGAAAATGTGCCCAACTGTAGACAGTCTCCACTGACAGCTGCCACAGGCATGTCCGACCATGACAGGACCACTCATCGACATTTCCTCGGACAGTTCCCAAACTGCCACCCATCGCCTCCACTACCACAAGCTGAGCACGGGGGCTGGATACTAAATACACAACCACAATCCCAACTTCATGCTGTGTAGACAAACCAGTGAATACATATACACAATGCCTTAATCACATAGGGCTGGATCCAGACTTAAGAAGGAGCTTGATATTAAGAGAGGAAAGTTACTCCTGGGCTAAACTATGTTGATTGCAGGGGAGTCATATTTCATTTGTTGCAAACAGTATTACAATTGAAAGTTGATGTTTCCTATCCCAAGTCTAAATAACAGTGTGATAGTAAAGCTGGTCAGTATCTGTGTGCAGTAAGCAATTCAAAGATATATCCCTACATGCAAAGAATACAATTAACTTGACTCCCCCTGCAATCAACATGCTTTAGCCCAGGAGTAACTAAGTTCATGCACTTAACAAGGTCTGGATCCAGCCCATTATTTGTATTATCCATCAGATATGAAGTATGATAAAGAAAAAATAAATGATCTTTAAATAAAAGACAAGCCATGTGTGTCTACATATACAATTATTTACTTGATCAAGTTTTAAAACTAAATTAAACTTTGCCCACAAATATGAGGAAAGACTATTGTCACTCAATATGTACAGCTTGGAGTAGAGAAGGGTAAGGGGAGAAATGACTATCAATGCAGAGCGTGTTCATCAGCTGCACTTACACCCTTCATCTACCCCACTGTATTCAATGGGTAAATTTAGTTTTTTAGTTTTAAAACTTTCTAATGTTAATAAATGTATATGAATACACACATGATTTATCTAATGTTATACGATACTTTTAGTTTTCCTTTTCATTCTTCTGAAATGACGATTAATACAGATTATTATATACTCTGATGTTCTTACAGTATATTAATGATTTATAATAAAATATTTCTATCACAGAGGAATACAACAAACAATTTACTGGTAAATAGTTAGATATTTAATCTCATTAATGTTGATGTAGTTGTTCTTATTTGGTTTTAATATTAGTAATAATTTTGTATTATTTTGCTATCTTCATTCTATTATTGAATTTTGTGTTTTAAATTCTTGCAAGTTTCAAAAAGTGGGAGCAGTGGTCTCAGACCTTTCTCACACTGTCCAGTTATACAAGGTGTATTTGTTGACATAACAGGATGTCAGAGACACCTAGAATTTACTTAATTAAACAGAATAGAAACTTCTAGCACCTGTCAGTTTCTAATTCGAATATTCTTTTGTTGTACATGAATGGGAATGTTTATATCTCAGGTATAA
>WWET01003724.1:58607-74216 GCA_011038615.1 Limnodynastes dumerilii | reverse complement strand
TATATATATATATATATATATAGGTGCAGCCAAGGACCAAAGTGACCACTGATGTTAGATAAGGACCTTGCAACTAATCGCTACATTAGACGTTTCTTCCAAATAGCTGCTAGGCTGTCACCTACGTTCAAGTGGCCAATTTCTCTGTGGGACCTTAACCTCGTTCTTCAAGCTCTTACAGAACACCCGTTTGAACCTCTGGAGGAAGTTAGTTTAAAATTACTTCTATGGAAAGTAGTTTTTCTTGTAGCAATCACCTCAGCAAGAAGAATTTTGAATTTTGAAGCTTCCGGCGTTATGGGCAGAAGAACCCTATACCAATTTCTTTCAGAATAAGGTCTTAAGAACAAATCCGGATTTTGGGCCTGATTCAGAGGTTGAAAAATAGAACTTAAAGTTACACCTGGGCAAAACCATGTTGATTTCAGGGGGAGTCAAGTTAATTTTATTCTATGCATGCAGGGAGAATGCTTTGCTTTTACTTATTGCACACAGATACCTGATCATCTTCACTTTTAATTTGCTAATTAGACTTGAGCTGGGAAACATCGTCTTTTTAACTATAATACTGTTGCAACAAATGAAATTTGACTCCCCTGAAATCAACATGGTTTAGCCCAGGTGTAACTTTAAGTTCTTATTTTCAATCTCTGAATCAGGGCCTTTCTCCCAAAGGTAGTTACAACCTTTCATATTAATCAGGAAATTGTACTACCGTCCTTATGTCCAGAACCCAAAAATGATAAGGAGCTTAAATTTCATTCATTAGATCTAGTCATAGCTCTCAGAATCTATATAGACAGGTCTAAACAATTTAGACACTGTTAACAATTGTTCATTTTGCTAGAAGGCAAAAATAAAGGTGGACCCGCCTCTAAAGCTACCTTAGTGACATGGGTGAAAGCATGTATTTTGGAGTCATACAAGATTTACCTGTTCCTATAGGCATCAAGGCCTACTCAACTAGGGCTATGGCAGCCTCATGGGCAGAAAAAGAGTCTGCTTCCATAGAAGATGTATGCAAAGCCGCAGGATGGTCATCACTTCATACCTTTGCCAAGCATTATAGACTGAACTTAATAGCATCTGCAGATGCCAAGCTTGGAAGGAGGATTTTAAGTGCAGTAGTGTAAAAAAAAAAACCCAAAGGGACAAGTTTTAATCATTATCAGGAATGTGGTAAGCCTATCTTTTTGTTTGTCCTCCCTTCTGTTTTACTGCTTGGGTATAACCCAGGGATAAGTGCAGCCAGGGAGGAGGATAAAGAAACAAAATATTATTACCTGATATGATTTCCTTGACTTTTTTTTTATTGAAGCAGGTAAATAATGAAACAGACATTGGCATAGAATAAACAGGGTCTGCTCTAACATTTGTATAGCTTTACACTAAAATAACCTCAAAACAGTTTAGCAGAATAGTACATAAGTTAGGGGTAAGATAAAGGGGGGTCAACTATAGGGTAATATTAGAAGTGAGATAAGGGTTAGGGGTATACAAGATGGCAGATTCAGATGCAATCACAGGAGTTCATCCCTAAATGGGTTGTGGGAATGATCCCCACGAAGGTGGGGCGGGGCATTGTAAATTTAACCAAGGGGTCCATACCTTGTAGTAAGCCTCTTCCGTGCCTCTTAGGTAGGCAGTCATACTCTCCATGCCTGTGACAAAACAAATATACGATGTCAGGGAGGCAGGAGCTGGTTGTTTCCAAGCCTTGGCAATGAAGCATTTAGCTGCAGCCAAGATATGGGATGCCAATTTGTGGGAGGAAGTGTCTGTGTCAGGATAGAGTAGCATAGTAGATAGGTCCAAGGGTTTTTGGGAGCAGGGTAGGAGGGCTGCTAGAAGGGTATGAACCGTATCCCAGAACGGGGTTAGGTTGGGGCAGGTCCACGACACATGAAGG
Source organism: Limnodynastes dumerilii (assembly GCA_011038615.1). Lineage (NCBI taxonomy): Eukaryota > Metazoa > Chordata > Amphibia > Anura > Limnodynastidae > Limnodynastes > Limnodynastes dumerilii. The sequence goes on along the minus strand of WWET01003724.1, from coordinate 72,307 downwards.
AACGAATCTATGTCCCCACATCAGCGCCAGCACTGAGAGGAGGCTGAAGAGAAGATCACCAATAGGCGCTCAGGAGTATAGTACCACCGATAGTATACTTTGTACGTATTTTCTTTGATTTTGGTACAGATAGAGGATTTAGCAATATTCTGGCGTATATCTTCCCAAGGTTCATCATCAGGGCAGGAACCTAAATCTCTCTCTCAGTCTCTTTCATGCTTATCTTGAGGGCCATTAAAAGTCTCAAGCAGGATAGTATAGAGAGTGGATATCAAACTTTGACATAGGGGAGCTGTCAAACAAAGATTCTCAAAGGTAGTGGGGGATGAAAGACAGGCTAATGAGGGGAGGTTCAGTAGGTAGTGCCAAATTTTTTAAAAAATGGCATGGGTTAGGGAATGGGTTAGGAGCAAAGGTGGGAAATTTCTATTGAAAGGTGGTAGTAGTGAGCCAAGTATTTCCCTCTTTTAAGTCATGGGCGCATCGGATCCAAAGGCGTCTCCACAGGCAGGAGAAGGCTTTTGATTGTCCCACAGGGGCAATCCCATACTGAGGCCGAGAATGTTGTTGTAGGAAGTGAAAGCATAATGGAGGGGCATGCAGCTCGTGGGATACCCCAAATGGAGGATAGGGATGATAGTCCTAAGTAGGAGGATTCAACATCAACCCAGGCCAGTTTGCCAGGTGGGGTGTAAGAGGCTACAATGTGGCTCATTTGGGAAGACTGGTAATATAATTTAAGGTCAAGGAATCCCTGCCCTCCCTGGGTGATAGGTTTTTTTATGCAGTGCTATGCGGGTGCGGGAGGATGTGGATTCCATATAAACCTGACCAGAAAGCATTGTATAGTTATAAGTGTAGAATTGGGGACTTTTACTAGGAGGGTCTGAAAGAAGTATAAGAGTTTAGGAAGTAGAGTCATTTTCACTGCTATAATCCTGCCCAGCCACGACAACAACAGATGTCTCCAGGAATAGAGGTCAGCCTTAATTCTGTCCAAGAGGGCAGGATAATTGGCTTTGTATAGTGAGCTTTAGGAGTTAGTGAGAAAAATACCTAAGTAGCGCATTTTCGACCGTTGCCATTTGAACTGGTAAGTGGATGTAAGGTATTGACTCTCCAGAGGAGGGGAAGTACTTCAGACTTGGACATGTTTATTTTATATCCCGACAACCGCCCATATCAAGAACAAATAAACAGGGAACAGTAGAGACCAGGGATCCATTATTACCATTGAGCGCAATTACCCAGGAACAGAATCTGTCCAATCTGATTTATACAAAGAATATACAAATAGAATCTAGATAGCACTGAATTATGAATGCACTCTTATTTAATGTCACAAATTTCTATAAAATGTATACAATGATGCACAATAAAATTAATAAAAGGAATAGGACTAAACCAACAGATGCCTACTCAAGTTAGCATGATCTCATGTATCAATATACCGAATAGTAACATAAATTTCTAAAGGTAACAGCCAATGAAATAATGAAGCTGATGATATGTGATCTCCAGATTTCAATGTTTGGACTAGTAGAGAATAAAATCCATATATTATAAAACAGCCTGGTAGAACCTTTTTGCAGCAACCAGTACTATAGTAAAACTAATAGTATTGTGATCCCCAAAGATAGTTGTTGTTCTTTAAAAGAGAGAAAAAGGTCTTGATGACTGGATGACCTGTGACAATGAATAGGTAGCAATTTGGTTCAATAGTGTTGCTTAGTGGACTTGTTATAGTTGTTATAATAGTCACAAGCTATAGTCCCAAAAAGGATATCAGCTCAAGCTCATCACAAAGAAGGGCTGCAGACAGTAATATAATAGTGGAATGTCTCATGAAGTGGTTACTCACACAGACACCAAGAGAATCAACAAAGGCTCCAATGCAGTCAGATATCTGGCTGTGATGTTGCAAATATTCCGGAGAGTCACACAGCATCAAGTCACTCCTCCGGTGGAGAATAGATAGTTTAGTAATAAACTTGTGCGTTTGAAGATCTGAGGTGCCGTTCAGTGTAACATGCGGGAGATGTATAAAGTGTTGTCCTGCTCCTGTAAGCTCGCCCGTCCGAGACCGTCAGGGAACACTGGTTGGGAGGTGGATACGGGGCTCACTATTGTCAGCTCCACAAGTCTCCTTGTAAGTTGATGGTATCGGAAAAAAGGTCTGAACGGAACTTTTCCAGTGATTGACTCTGGCGTGCGCCCATATCGCTGGAATATGGCAAACGGGTTTGGCAGAGAAGTTTGCGGGTTCGTTAGGGTAAGGAACATGTCATCAGCAAAAAGGGATAGTTTGTAGTCTTGGTGATTGTCCTGAACACCGGACACATCTGGGGATTGCCGTATAGCTGCCGCCAGTGGTTCTATGGCTAGGGCAAAGATTTGGGGGGGAGAGGGGGGAGCCCTGTCTGGTGCCATAACTGATATGGATGAAGGGAATCCGTTTATCATTACCATGAAAGTCCCAGGAAATTCTATTGAATACCTTTTCGGCATCCAGGGACAAAATTACTGTAGGGGCACCTCGGGTTTTTGCTATATGAATTAAGGTTATGGCACGCCAAGTGTTATCTCTGGCTTGCCTGCCCGGGATAAAACCCACCTGATCATAGTGCACCAGGGAGGGAAGAACAGCATGTAAGCTGGTGGCCAGGATGGCAAAGAGCTTATTGTCTATATTAAGTAGTAAGATCGGTCTATAACTTGCACAGAGTTGGGGGTCTTTCCCTTCTTTGGGGATCACGGTAATCCTAGCCTCAAGTGTTTTGTGGGGCCAGGGGACACCGGACAGGGCTGCATTGAACATGGAATGGAGGTGGAGTAAGAGGGGGGCAAAACGTTTATAAAACGTTTAAAATAAGTAGCAGAATAGCCATAGGGGCCGGGGGCTTTACCTGATTTCTGTAATTTAATTGTCACTGATATTTCTTCTGATGAAATGTCTGCATTTAAGGAGGCAGCATGGTCAGGGTGTAGGGATGGAAGTTCAATCCGTGCAGGGAAATCGTTTATTAAAGTGGGCCTGGGGCAAGGCGGCGAAGTAGTTGGCGGGGGAGACAAGTTATGAAGCTCTTGATAGTATTGTTGTAAAGAAGCGCGGATGGCTTGGGGGTCATGTAAAAGGGGGCCATTGGGTGGTTTAATAGTCAGGACATTACAGGCAGATATTTTAGAACGGAGTTTGGATGCTAGTAATCTATCTGCCTTGTCCTCTTTTTCATAAAAGGATTGGTTAAGGACAAGCTAAAAGCAATGTGACTTTAATTGTTAACATTACTAGTGAGTACTGTACTTGTTTTATGCTCTATAATGTTGTACAATGTGTGTTATAAAAAAAAAAAAAGGATTGGTTAAGCCATGTCAATTAATTGCCAGCTTGGGCAATGAGGAGGAGGTTAAGTTCACATCTAAGGGATGCAATACGGTTAAGAAGGCTCGGGTCTTTGGAAGTCTTATGTGATGATTCCATTTCTGAGAGGGTGTCTGTGAGGTGAGATATTTTAGCTAGGCGTTCGATGGCAATGAGCTTGCCTCGCATCACAGCTTTGTGGGCATTCCATAAGGTCATGGGGGAGGTAGTGGAGGGGGAGTTAAGTAGTAATAGAAAAGTTAAGTAGTAGAAATACTCTAAGGCAGCATTAAGGGTGGAGAAATGGCCTGGGTCCCGAAAGGTCGAGTCATTTATACGCCAGGTGGAACAAAGGGGCGAAGACATCGGGTTTGCAAGGTCAGCTGCTATTGGGGCATGGTCGGACCAAGTGCGAGGAAAGATAGGGGCGTTAGTGAGTTTTACAACAAGGTCGTGGCTGAGCAGGATCAAGTCAATGCGGGAAAGAGAAAAGAAGGAATAATCTTTAGCTAGGGCATCCCACACCATCCTGGAGTCATAAAGGTTATGAAGTTTCATAAAGCCGCGGAGCGCTTTATGAAAGCGTTGTAAATGGAGGTGAGGGAGTGAAATAGTGAAGTAGTAGGATGACGTCTCTTGGGGAGTTCTGATCTGACGCACAGGGTCTGAGGGCTCTGTGGGCCCTGTCCAGTAGAAGTAGATCCTCAGGAACTTCTGGAGCCAGCTGTGTGAAGAGCCTCTTTAGGTAAAGCAGGAGATGGGCTTGTTCGACTGATTCTGGGATCCCTCGAATGCGAAGGTTATTCCGCCAACCTCTGTTGTCTAGGTCCTCCTGATGGTCTTTAAGGGCGAAGAGTTCCTGCCGGAGGTGTGAGATGTCAGTCTCTACAGTTTGTTGCTACTTCACGACTTCTTCCACTCTGCGTTCGACCTGATCTGTGCGTGAACCTAAGGAATCGACATCTGTTATTAAGGAGTGCAGGGCATCTTGCACATCAGCGTGGATGGGGGAGCGAAGTTCCTTCATTTATGGGATCAGGGAGAGGAAGTCTGCTCTATTGATCAGGGAAAGATCCTCGGAGTCGGCTGGGCTAGCGGTTGGGGATGCTTTTGAAGATCTTCGGTCAGATGGGGTCCCTGAGAAATAGTGAGGTAGACCCTTGGTGTGAGGTTTTTTATTGTGAGGCATAGTGCTGGTAGGTAGTAGGGAGAAAGGTTTTCCAGAAAAAGTAGGCTCACCTAGGTTGTAGAAACACAATAAGCGCTTAGGATAATTATTATTATAAGTTAATTATCCTAAGTGCTTATTGTGTTTCTATTGTCTCCTTCCTCTATAGAAGCTGGGATATTTTTACTGTGTATACATTTAGCCAACACAACTCTTCTTATCTAAGTGCTGATATTGTTTACTAGTTGTTTCACCCAGGTTGTGTTTGGGGGATCAAATTAGGAACATGCCGTCTCCCCCGGTCAACATGGTAGTCACTTTACATGAAGACAGCAAGAGTAAAATGTCCTCAGGATTTCTGAGGTACAAGTAGAAAGCCTCAGCTGAAGGGTGATAAATCAGGTATGTAGAGACGTTTGCCACCTTTACACTCCTGTGCAGTTTCTGCAATTTGGGTGAGGGGATGACTGTATTGTGTTGGGCAACCTTGGGAGTAGCAGCTCAGTTCCAGGTGCAGTGGATTCCCAGGGGTGATTGAGGGCACAACAGTGTGAGCTGAGGTAAATCTTGGGCTGCAAAGCAGTGATGGGGCTGTCAAGGTGCGTTAGGGGTGCTTCTATGAGGCACTGGAGCCTTGATGCGTCTCCTCTGCTTGACCAGGTCACAGAAAGAAGGGAGGGGAGCCCTGATAGCTGATCTGGGCTTCAGTAGGGGCTCAATATGTTGTAAACTTGTCAGCTGACAGGGGGAAGCTACAGGAGGCAGCCTGATGCAGGAGCATTTTGCAGAGTGGCTGCAGCTGGGAGTGGTGGGCTTATATCTCCTGGGAGTCAGGTCACCGACAGCCCAGGGAGCGCAAGGGGAAAATCAGGGATTTTGTGGGAAAAAAGCGAGGAGCTCTTCTGGGATGCATCCACTTGCTCTGGCAGCCTGACCCCACCCACTTTTTTTTTTTATTATTATTTTCCCTTGGCCCTTGCGTTTTCTTGGATGCACCCCACTTTACTTTTGTTCTCCTACCAAGTTGGGCTGGCTGGTGGATAGAAAAAGAGCTGCAGAGGGCAAGAGTTGCAGCCAAAAGGTGAAAGTCCCGTTGCTGCAGGTAAACTTTCAGCCCGTTTAAAAGTGATTTTTGCTGGGTAGCTTTTTCCAGCGTTGGAGGTATTTTGGTAGGAATGGAAGGAGCAGATGAGGTGGGCTTTCCTGGTGGTAGGCTCAGGACGCTTAACAGAGGAGTTAGCAATTTGAGTAGCCCAAACCTTGTGGAGGCCAAGGTGGCGGCCGTCTCACAGACTGCGACGTCTTCCGTCCCTCTTGGCTCAGCAAAACCGGGTCTTGAGTCCTCACCAGGGTGCTAGATGGGAAGCTAGGGAGCCAGTGATCGGGCTCCTCCGACGGTCCACACCCAGGATGCTCCATCGGGGGACAGTGGAGGCCAGAAGGGGGCGTTGCGGCTGGGCAGGCCTGGAACAGACCTGACGTCCCTGGGGAGCTCCGAACCGCCGCATCAGCGGGGTCTCGGTCCAGGCTCTAGGAGGATGCGGAGACTCAGGAGGAATGTAATAAAGCCACAGGGGGCACTTCAGTGACCCAAAAAGAGGTAAGTTATGCTGGTGGAGCAGGAGGTCTTCCGACATGGTAAAATTGAATTTTTTCAATTTTATTTTGATTCTGGCCCTAAAACAGAGATCTGTTTACTATTGCCATAGCAACAGTAAACAAATCTATCTAGTCAAGTGTCTTTGAAAAACAAAACTGCACTTTTTATATTGCCAGCAGTCCCGTGTGAGACCCAGGAAAACCCTTCTTTTTTCCTGGGTCATTTGACCTGGTTCTACAAAAAAGGATGTTTCACATCGCCACCAAATACCTGGGTTTATCCCAAGGTATTTGTTGGTTATGTGAAACGGTTATATGACTGTTTCACTATGTATTACGCATTGTACCACTTTGAGATTGCCGCCCCAGCAATAACCTAAATTTTTCAACCCAGGTTATTGCCGGGTGATTTGTCTGTGTAAAATAAAAAATAAAAACCCTTATTAAGTTTAGCTTTGACATGGGAATTTCCCCGTTTTGGACACTTAATCAGTGTACTATTTATTCCTGTGTCTGCCCAGTCAGTCATCCAAAATGGAGCTTTCATTGGCTGACAAAAATGAAGTCATTTAAACGGGACCTAACTTTTTGCTCACAATGATGTCAGTAGTGGATGGCCATTTTCACTGCATTGCTTCAGAAGGGTGCAAGGTAGAAAACTCAACGCCAATATTTATGCAGGAGAAGAGCCAATCAGGTCCAGCCTTACCTTATTACCTTATTCTACGATTGAGCACCCTCACAAACCGGAGAGTGTGGACCAGAAACCATTGTCATGGACAAGCTTTATGAGCAACTGTGGGAGCTGTTGAGGACAACCACTGGATGGTATACTTTCGCATGTCACATGCGATATTTCAGTATGTGCTGGACCTTGTGACGCCTGTGCTTACAAGACAGAAGACCAACTTTATAACACCCAAGTTCATAACAAGGTGACTAGCTATTGTGGTGTGGTGTGGTGGTATGCAACCCCTGGTAAATACTGCACCATCTCCTGCACGTTTGGAGTGGGGATTTCTACGGGCTGCATTCTTACCATCGCTTCATTTGCTTGCCAGATAGACACTGGATGACACGATTGCCGGTTTAATGCAGTGTGGATATTCACAGTGTGCAGGAGCCATTGACGGAACCCCCATCTTAGCCCCAGTAGACAACCCTGCGAATTACCACAACCGGAGAAGCTGGAATTCCATCATCCTTAAGGCTGTAGTGGACCGCAACTAACCATCCTTGCAATGTGACTGGGAATGATTATGTGTATTGTGACTGTTTGATAAATAGATTTTATTTATTTAGTTTCAACTTCACAAATGTCTTCATTGGCTGGCCTGGACGCATGACACATGACGCCTGAGTGTTGGCCAATTTAGATAATCACCAAGTTGCTGAGGAGATTAAAGGCGTATACTTCTAGAGAAGTAAATATGTATGTTTTTTTATTATGATGCTTTTGTGTGAGTGTTTGAACTGTGCAGACTATGTTTGGGTATTAAAGATAGAAAGATAAAAGGTGCACTTTTGATGTCACCTAATTTGGAATTCTCTTTATTCAAATAAAATAAATTCCAATAAATGCAAATACAACTATAACATCGATTTAGATCAGACATATAGACAGATAAAAATAAATATAAAATAAATAAATATCGAGTTTGTTTCCTAAAATGGGAAGGAAAAATTCAGAATGAAATCCTTCATAAATTGTTACATGAATTATGTCATCTATTTATTGTTATGCAAGTGTGGTAAACTGTACGTTGGACGTACCATACGTAAAGTAGGAACCAGAAACCAGATTGTTAGAGCATAGAAGGAACATCATTAAGGGGAACACTATGCATTCTGGGCCTGATCCAGACCTACGACCGCAAGCAATCGTACGCCGGTCGGGAGCGTAAAACCGGGAGAAAAAACGCACTGCGCATGTGCAGTATGACAACTTCCGGTCGTCCGAAGGACATGAGCGTACAGCGAGCGTATTTTGAGCGTTTTTTTCGCCCAAGGGGCATGCGTTTTGTATGACTATAGTCCGAATGCTCGAGTTACTACACAGAGGCGGGGATAGCCCGGGCGATCATACACTACGCTCGCGGGCGTAGGTCTGGATCAGGCCCTTTGTATCAAGACATGTCCAGGAACATCATGATGCAGATATTGGGGTTATTAGCTATATGGGAATAGAACACATCCACCATACTGTAAGGGGTGGGGATAGGTTCCAAACTTTGTGTAAAAGAGAAGCCTATTGGACCTTTAAATTAGACACTTTAATACCTCAGGGCCTTAACAAACAAATTGAATTAAAACATTTTAGGTCCTGTACATGTCTTGATGTTCTATTATACTTTTTATTTTATTTTGTTTGATTGACATAGATATGCTAAAAACCAGATAATGAGATGCAATACATTAATTCATATGATAGAAAATATTAGACTTGGTATTATGGCAAATGTTAGTTAAAAACATTATGATAATGTTTTTGCTGGAGTTAGCTAAAGGAAATATTATGAATTAATTATATAACAAACAAAAAAAGATGAACATATCAAATTATATGATGAAAATCATTAAATGGAATGTTATCATAATAATAATAATAATAAAAAAAACTTGGCAATATTACTGCAGGCCAAGCGAAATATTATGAATTAATTAGTTATTAATTAAGAAGGAAAAAATGAGAACTATAATAAAATCCTAGAAATAAAATAATATATTGAGATATCTGACACATTTGTGTAAATTGTAAGACCAGGGAAATTATAGAATAACCAACTTAGATATAGATAGGTGACATAAGTTAATATCAGTATTGGACCCTATTAAACTGTTTATACTGGGAACTTTATAGTTAGGGGGTCATATAAACAAAGGAGGAGTAGATTGCACCAGTAAGGGGTTAATGTATGTATTCTACATTTTTCTTTGTAAAATAATATATTTCTATTAAAATATTCATATTAGAGAACCCCAGAAATTGGAGTATATAGAATAAATGGCTAAATAATAATTTATGACGTTTTTGTCCAAAAAAAAGAATGAAACACAAATCAGGTGTGGAATTAATTAATCATAGCTATATAACGAGAGCAAAACAAACACACAAGCACTTTCTGAGGAAACCTTAGTAGGGGCAGGAGAATCACGACTAAGGCTTTTTAAATAAACCAGCAAGACTATTATTCCGATCCACGGAGACCATTGAACGAAATTTGAGGTCCGCTGCTATTTCTTACCTTACTGCTGCCCTAATAGAGATACACTGAGAAAAGGGAACGGCTGAAAGGTGAGATTGTTTCCCGTTGGTAGAACCAACAGGCGACACAGCGGGAGACACCCCTCGGTGTCTGCTACACCGAACGTCGTGCATGAACCCCAGCAAATCCCAGAGAGAAAATTGTAACATGTGAGTGTTAAAACACTGAAAGTTGCTACAATATATGGCTTCCATCATTTTTCTTATAGTACACTGTTTACACTGTCTACTTCAACTGACACAGAACAATTCTTTCATCATCAATATGTGCCGCAGTGTACTAATTTGAACTGATTATTGGAAGACCGAATTTAAGGATATTGGGCCTGATTCAGAGGCTGAAAAAAAGAACTTAAAGTTACACCTGGGCAAAACCATGTTGATTTCAGGGGGAGTCAAGTTAATTTTATTCTATGCATGCAGGGAGAATGCTTTGCTTTTACTTATTGCACACAGATACCTGATCAGCTTCACTTTTAAACTGCTAATTAGACTTGAGCTGGGAAACATCCCCTTTTAACTATAATACTGTTGCAACAAATGAAATTTGACTCCCCTGAAATCAACATGGTTTAGCCCAGGTGTAACTGTAAGTTCTTATTTTCAATCTCTGAATCAGGGCCACTGTCTGGAATGGTAATGTGTATTATTTTTATCTACTACCACCTCAATTGTTGCTATCTAATCAATCTATATTGACCAAGTTGGAGCAGAGAACGACTAACACTTACCACTAACTGCATAGTGTGGAAATTACCAGACACATTGTTCATGGTCCACTAATAGTGATCATATATTCCGTGATTGGATTAGTAAGGGGCCCCTTTACAACTTAATATTGGTACCTTGCTGGACTTGGAATGTTATATTTTTATCTCTCTATATGTCTGATCTAATCGATGTTATATTTGTATTTGCATTTATTGGAATTTATTTTAGCTGAATAAATAGAATCTCAAATTAGGTGATAACAAAAGCGCACATTTTTCTTTCTATCTTTTTTCCTTTTAAAGGGGAAGTGGTTACCCCTATAGGTGCTGCTGATAACACCAGAGTATTTTATGTTTGTAACTTGTAAACAGGTGCTGGAGCTATATATCCAGGGATATACCTAGGTTATACTTCTTCTTATACAGTATGTTTGGGTATTATTTGCAAATTTAACAGGGTAAGGATTATGCGTGTGTGGATTGTTTGTGAATGTTGCATTGTTAAATGTGTAAATACAATCCTTGTTATATATTGAAACCTTTTAAAAAAATTTTTGCAGAGGTCCAAGTATGTAAATGGTGTTGAGTTTCCTGTACACATCATTGGAGATGCAGCCTACCATTTGCGGCGATGGTTGATGAAGGGCTACACGCAATCAACTTTCTCTTGAACAAGTCCGCTTCACCCGTACCCTCAGCTTGGCTCGGAATGTTGTGGAGAATACAGTTGGCCGTTTGAAAGAACGTTGGTGTTGTTTGATGAAACACAACATCATCGACATCAAGCTTGTGCCACATGTTGTAGTTGCTTTCTGTATTTTACATAATATTTGTGAAATACAGAAAGAGCCGTTTTTGCCAGAGAGGAACATTCAGGACTCTGTTAGTGAGTGTGAGCGGCCTTATTCCACTACAGAACTTATCCACAACACCCTTGCAAAAAAACGTCATTATTTACGTTGAAATAAATACATTTGATTTGGTTAAAGTGCAAATTGTTTTTATTTTTTACCAATATGTGTAATAGCACATACTCATATGTATAGTAGAACAAATGTCATTTTTTATGAGTGTCACTTTGTGAACCTGTTTTTTTTGTAAACATGGTTAGAAAAAAAAAAAAATAATAATAATTATGCATATTACCATTACCAAAAATATTACCATTTTTAGGAGCATTAAAAACTAGAAAAAAGGGAAATAGAAATAACACATTAGGCATGAAGGTTGGTAAGAAGGTCCCACTTGCATAAGAACACATTGCACAATCAGTGCCCTTGCAAAATCATATGCAGGTTTGGAGGGCTGGAGTGTATTGCAGCAGGTAATGTTGAGCATGAACCTAAGGGAACCTGATAGCGGGAAAAGGGAATACCTGATCGCAGCCCTGCAACAGAGGGAGACAAATGCAGAGTCAGTAAAACAATGGTAGCCACCAGGGGTGTTTTAAGAAGTGGGGGGGCCCGTGTACAGGATTTGCACATGGGCCCCCCACCCCCCTTACCTGAGACAGGACTGCCCAGATTTGCGTGCCGAAAAGGGTGCGGGACTTAATGTCACTGTAAGCCCCACCCCTTTTCGCCCTGCGAATCGGGACAGTCCCGCCGCAGGGGAAGGGGGACTAATTTGGTATCTATTTCTTCCCTCCGGAAGATATTAGAGGGAAGAAATAGATGCTGATGCTGATTGGCCCCCCTTCAGCCCAGGGTGCAGGATGCATGCCACAGGGCCCCCTGTTCTAAGGGGCCCGTGTGCACTGCACACCCTGCACCCATTATAGATACGCCTTTGATTCGAAGAAGGTAGAATGATGTGCATTAGTGATTTCAATCTGTGGTTTAGGAATTGTGTCATGAGGAAGGATTTGGGTTCATAAAACATAGCCATGCTATCTTGACAAAACAGAAACCTGTATAAAAAGGATGGCTTGCACCCATCTTCTGTGGGAAGGTTAAGCGACTAATGGAAAAAGAAAACATAAAAAGCAATATAAACATATCTAGTAATAATAATAAACTGAAGAATAGGAGATTCATAATGCAAGTTCTCAGAGCAATGTGTACAAATGCTAGGAGCTTAGGACATAAAATCCCTGAACTAATTGAAATAATGTCAAGAGATAATCTTGATATTGTGGAAATCACAGTATCAGAATCATTGTCTAATAAAAATCATGACTAGGACCTAGCTATACCGGGTTATAATTTATTTAGGAAGGACAGAGTAGGAAAAATTGGAGTATTAATGTATATTAAGGAAGGGTTAAATTCAACTTTAATAGGAAGTATTGGAGAAAAAACTGAGGCACTTTGGGTAACCATAGAAACCCAGGTTATTCTACTGGAGTGATATATAGGCCACCAGAGCAAAAGGAGGAAATGGACAATGTCCTAGTGTAAGACATTAATAAAATGGCATTGAAAGGGGAGGTAATAATCATGGGAGATTGTACTCTACCTGATGTAAACTTCGGTGAGTCTTCAGCAAGCTCCACTAGAAGTGGGGACATTTTAAATTCATTACAGGGGTGTCCCCTAAGCAACTGGTGAGAGAGTCCACACGCAAAGAAGTCATCTTAGATTTGGTACTTAGAAATGGTGACAGAATCTCAGAAGTAAGTGTGGGTGAGAAACTAGGATCCAGTAATCAGAATGGTTTAGTATAATGACTGAGAGAGACACGTGCCACACAAAGACAAGGGTGCTAGACTTTATGAAGGTGGATTTTGTGGAAATGGCGAAATGTGCAAGTGATTCTTTGGCGGAGGCACATGAAAGGAGTACAGGAGCAGTGGGGAAAATTAAAAAATGCATTATTAACAGCAACAGACCTTTGTATAAGAATGGTTAGAAAAAAGCCCAGAAAAATAAAGCCAATGTGGTTTAAAAAAAAGGGATAAACTACAGTGAAAGCAAAAAGATGGCCTTTCGGAATTATAAGCAAACTCAAAATAATGATGACCGGGAGGAGTATTTTGCAAAGCAGAAGAAGGCGAAAAAGGATATCAGGGCAGCAAAGGAAACTTAAGGAAAACCTGGCCCACTTGATACGAAAAGGAGACAAAAGTTTTTAGGTATATAAATGAAAGGTAAAAACTAAAGAGGTTATAGTGAGGCTCAAAACAGAGTGGGATTTTTGTTGAGGGTGAAAGGGCTATGGCAGATCATCTTAACAAGTATTTCTGACGCGTTTCGAATTATTGGAATTCTTTATCAAGGCAATTGATAAAGAATTCCAGTAATTCGAAACACGTTGGCTGGGGGTCTGTTGTGCAGTTTGTTCATGGCTCTGTGTCCCACCATCTCCGTTCTCTGCTATTTTCCCGGGAGCCTTGCCATCGCTAGCAGACCGGATTTGTGCTGTAACATCTAGGTACACACCGCTGTCACTGCTTTTATTGTGTTACTACTTGTATATTTATTTGTATATTTATTGTTATTGCCCCACTTTAATATGTATTTTTATTTTATGTTTCCATGTCATTAATACATTTTCCTGAACCCACATTGATCCTTGGTTTTCTCCTTTTCTGTTCCCTCCCTGCCCCCATCCCTTCGGGGGGAGCGCTATTGGTACCCCCTCCTCCAAGAGGGAACA
>WWET01003724.1:30632-57216 GCA_011038615.1 Limnodynastes dumerilii | reverse complement strand
CAAGCGGTGTAGCTTGCCGAGGGGGGTTATGGGAATTGTAGTCGCTTGCTTGTGTGTCCATGTGACGTCTGCTGTTCACTGATACAGCTGCAGAATCCAGGTATGAGGAGTATTTTATTATTATCATGCTGTGTGATGGGGACACATATCCAGCTCATCACACACTATATCCAGCTCATTGTTCACTATATTCTGGGTGTAGCCCGTCTGCTATGCATCTAATGTCACATGAGCCAGGGGTATATGGGGCTGGGGGTCTGTAATGCACCTTGCACAGGACCTGAATGGACCATAAAGACTGGAGACCCATTAGACACATTTGGAGATGAGAGTCTATGGCCTCTATGCAAACTTTATTGGTCTGATAGGGGGTCCTAGATAAGGGCCACTCAAATGTTTGTACCCATGGTGACCCAAGATTTTTGTTTGACTGTTGTTGGTTTGGTGGGACTTTGTGGTGCTCCTGGCAACAGGGAACCTGGCCGCAAAACCTTTCCTGCTCCTGTGTTGGTTACACCATAACATGTTACTATTTTAGAGCCTTGAATGTATAAAGAGAATGTTATTCTGTGTTGGGTTGGTCAGTGTGGTGTATGTGCTCCCTGCTCTTGGTGTCTCTGATAGAAGTTTGAAAAGGACCAAGAAGAGAAGGAAAAGACCCTCAGAAAGACATCTGTTCACATATAACCCTCTAGGGAACTTCACACAAAGGTTTTGGATATTTACATATTTAAAGTCACCTGGAATCCACTTCCTATTTATTAGTTATTTATGTTGTTTTCATGAGTTCATTTTGTAGTTCCATACACTAAGATTTTAAACTGGTGTAAAGGTGAGTTCCCTTTGTGTTTGTTTCATTTCTTGCTTTTGTGAATTTTGTTGACATTTTTTTATTAAAATATGAAATTATGTAATAAATGCATAAATTCTTGATTTAAAGTTGTCTTAAACTTGTCTAGCCTCTCTCCTAGAAGATGTTGGGGCCAGGAGATCACTGGCTCCTATGTAACTTATGTTTATAGTTGATTATGTGATTGTATTTGATGTTCTGTCGGCCTCTGATATAGGGGGGAGTGATTCTGCTGCGCTCTTCAGGCCAGATTTACCAAGCTGCGGGTTTGGAAAATTGTTGATGTTGCCCATAGCAACCAATCAAATTCTAGCTATCGCTAGAATCTGATTGGTTGCTGTGGGCAACATCTCCACTTTTCTAGCCCTCAGCTTGGTAAATCTGGCCCTGGGTGTCGTAAGCTGGCCATACACTAGACCAATCGTTGGCCTGAACATCCATTTATAAGGTGATTGGGCCAATAATTGCTGCAGTGAATGGGCGGGATGGATTTTTTTTTTTTATTTCAAACGCCAAAAAATAATTTGATGTTTTGACAGGCTTTATTTATATCACAAGCTATTGGCCGGTAAGATGAGCCAATGAGCTCACTGATCTCCCTCTTCTAGCAATATTTGTCCTAGCAGGAGAGGTAATTAGTACTGATATTAGGACCTTTCCCTAGAGGGTATTCATAATGTTTAGTGCCCACCTTCTGCTGAGACAGATGATCTCCCCGGTGTATGGCCAGCTTTAACGACCGTGGACCGTGTTCACAACCCCGTCATTTTTTTTTACATATGTGCCTAATTTTCCAATTCTAGCTACTACGCATGTGTAGTAACTATTTTACGCAATCTACGTAGCGTTTCGTTATGTAGATTGCATACAAGCGGTCTTTAAAGTCCGCATGTACGCAATCTGCGTAACAAAACGCAACGTAGATTGCGGATAATAGTTACTACACAGGCGCAGTAGCTAGAATCAGAAAATAAGGCACGTATGTAAAAAATGACATACAAAATTACATAGCAGTAAACTATAGAATATAGAGGTAACCGGGCTTTTTATCCATTTCCATCAGGAGACGTTACCTAAAGACCATGGAGGTCCAGATCATAGAACACATCCGACACTCGCTGCTGATTGACCGCAACAAAGACCTGATCATGAACCTCACACTGGAGATTATCTCTCTGCTGACCAGGGAGGTGAGAGGCCGCATCCGTCTCTGGCTCTATAGAGAACTGTAGTGTAGCTGCCTATGCTAGTTTCCATATATTAAATGGATTTTTTATTTATATTCATATAACACCCCCTAAAAATATATATCCCTGGCTAAGAATATGTAAGAGAATTCTGTGTGACAATACGCTGTTATTTGTGCTTTCAAGTCATTCATAAATGTGATCATTGTATAATTGTAACGTGTTGGGGACAGAGGGCCGGTTTTTGGTAGAAATTGTCCTCTATCAAACACTTTCACCGTCCCCTCAGCTGGTGCGAGAGTTTGGAGGAAGTGCAGGGGCTCCAGGCTGTTACTGTGCCTGGCAGATGCACCAAAACACCCAAGTCCTCATTTATCTATCACAGAGCGCCCCGTTACACTAGCGCAGAGCACATGGATGCGGCTCATCGGTATCCTTGCGTCTGATTTTCCGCACTTGCTTCCATTTTGCACATATGATGAGTGATTTCCCACTGTGCTTCCACCTAAATAACAGACAGAAGAAGCGCTGGATCGGCTCCATGCTGTGACTGCTGCAGATATTGAGCCATAAATTATGTGTAACACTAACGCTGGGTCTCTGGGTCAATCCTATATTACACAGATGGTGCAGGGTTATTATGCTGTCTTGTACAGAGCTGCATTTATCTTGCTGAACACTTGTGTCTGAATTACTGCTTTACTATGTACATAGAGGGGGAATAGTCATGAAACCTCCTCACTGTTTACCAGCATTGTATTACTACATAATACAGGAGGGATATACAGGGCTCTGTTCCAGTTCCTAAATGTGAGCAGGAGCAGTGACTCTTATACGTGCTCTGCTCTGTATCCCTGTGTCCTGTGTGTTGCTCTGTATTCCTGTGTGTTGCTCTGCTCTGTATCCCTGTGTCCTGTGTGTTGCTCTGCATCCCTGTGTCCTGTGTGTTGCTCTGCATCCCTGTGTCCTGTGTGTTGCTCTGCATCCCTGTGTCCTGTGTGTTGCTCTGCATCCCTGTGTCCTGTGTGTTGCTCTGCATCCCTGTGTCCTGTGTGTTGCTCTGCATCCCTGTGTCCTGTGTGTTGCTCTGCATCCCTGTGTCCTGTGTGTTGCTCTGCATCCCTGTGTCCTGTGTGTTGCTCTGCATCCCTGTGTCCTGTGTGTTGCTCTGCATCCCTGTGTCCTGTGTGTTGCTCTGCATCCCTGTGTCCTGTGTGTTGCTCTGCATCCCTGTGTCCTGTGTGTTGCTCTGCATCCCTGTGTCCTGTGTGTTGCTCTGCATCCCTGTGTCCTGTGTGTTGCTCTGCATCCCTGTGTCCTGTGTGTTGCTCTGCATCCCTGTGTCCTGTGTGTTGCTCTGCATCCCTGTGTCCTGTGTGTTGCTCTGCATCCCTGTGTCCTGTGTGTTGCTCTGCATCCCTGTGTCCTGTGTGTTGCTCTGCATCCCTGTGTCCTGTGTGTTGCTCTGCATCCCTGTGTCCTGTGTGTTGCTCTGCATCCCTGTGTCCTGTGTGTTGCTCTGCATCCCTGTGTCCTGTGTGTTGCTCTGCATCCCTGTGTCCTGTGTGTTGCTCTGCATCCCTGTGTCCTGTGTGTTGCTCTGCATCCCTGTGTCCTGTGTGTTGCTCTGCATCCCTGTGTCCTGTGTGTTGCTCTGCATCCCTGTGTCCTGTGTGTTGCTCTGCATCCCTGTGTCCTGTGTGTTGCTCTGCATCCCTGTGTCCTGTGTGTTGCTCTGCATCCCTGTGTCCTGTGTGTTGCTCTGCATCCCTGTGTCCTGTGTGTTGCTCTGCATCCCTGTGTCCTGTGTGTTGCTCTGCATCCCTGTGTCCTGTGTGTTGCTCTGCATCCCTGTGTCCTGTGTGTTGCTCTGCATCCCTGTGTCCTGTGTGTTGCTCTGCATCCCTGTGTCCTGTGTGTTGCTCTGCATCCCTGTGTCCTGTGTGTTGCTCTGCATCCCTGTGTCCTGTGTGTTGCTCTGCATCCCTGTGTCCTGTGCCACCGTATATGCCAGTCATCCATGATCCTGATCTTCTGTTCTCCAGGTTACTGTGGACTCTCGAGATGTCTCATTCTCCGTGATGGACTATCACTATTCAGATGAAGACAGGGGCGCGGTCATGGTCTCTCCACAGCCTCGCAGCTCAGCAGGTAAGAGGACGTCCCTCAACAGTCACACTGGATTAATAAGTCACTACTGTTACACCGAGACACCGAGAATGGCCGCTATCTGGTGTAGTAAACCCATGCACTTCCAACAATTGACCTATATTAATGAGAGCATTATAGTTATATTATTATATTATATATTATTATTAATAAGCATTTCAATATGTCAACACCCGTCAATCAAAAACAATCCTACATTTTTTTTTATTACGTTTCTTTGTTGTTTTTTTTTGTTGTTTTTTTTAACCATAAAGACTTACATATAAAAAAATAAACCAAAAGAACAAAGTAAAACCCACAATGCCCCTATCCCCCTTAACCTCTCAAAATCCCTCTAAATAGGGTACAGTAAAACCAAGTCACAATACAATAACATACATTAGGTCAGTAAAACAGAGTATGTTATTATCACCGACCCAATACATAACAGTGCATACATACTTGCAAGTATAACAACATCACCTACAAAATATCAATGATTCTGATATGAAGCATTACTTCCATTTATACTATGTTGTAAAGATTAGAGTAAACAAATTCTTGACCGCCAATGTTATACAGAGATAACTATACTCAAACTACAGGCTCTTCAGCTTGCAAATAAACCAATTGCGAGTTCAACCAGGGGGCCTAAACAGTAGGAGGTATGCTGAGTTTCAATTTCCAGACAAGGCCTTATATGATTGGAGTGTGTATGTGCTCCCACTGGGTGCTCTGGTTTCCACCCACACTCCAGAACATGCTCAGAGGTTAGTTTGCTACTGAAAAAAAGTTAACCCTACTTTGTATCTGTCTGTTTGTGTGGGAATTTAGACTGTAGGCCTCAGGTGACAGTAATGGGTGGTGGTCATTGAGTTGCCATCTGTATAGAATGGTGGACACTAGGATGTTCTCTGTATAGAATGGTGGACACCAGGATGTTCTCTGTATAGAATGGTGGACACTAGGATGTTCTCTGTATAGAATGGTGGACACTAGGATGTTCTCTGTTTTGGGTGGTAGTCACTAGGATGCTCTCTGTACTGAACTATAGTTAACTATAATTAATAGTGTGCACTGCATTGGGTGGTGTTACTAGGGCTCTCTGTTGGGTGGTGGTCACTAGGACGCTACTTGCAATTTATAGAGGTCACTATAAGTGTTTTTATTGTATGGTCAGTAGATGTACATTATGTGATTATAGATCTTTTTCTTTACACTTTTTCTTGTACTTAATTAGCTATAGATAAGACCAGACTCTGCTCTTATTAAGGCTCTTTATTCTGTGCTAATCCCGTCTATAGGTAATTCCGCCCAAATGTTGCGTCTCTTAGATATTATTCCAGGGCCACTTTAATGGTGTATACAGTCATCACGGACAGCACTCATGTCCAATAGAATCTAGCAGAGCCCCCACTCAGGGTTGTATTAATCATCAGAACCTCAGGAGGTGAAAACCCATCCAGATACATCTAATGATGCAGGATATGGACATCCACCCTAATCCTTGCACTGTGACCTGTTCTGGTATCATCACGTATTGATCTATCGCTGTCTATTCTCCCTCCAGGTGACTGTAGCTCTGCAAACCCCCCAGAACGATGTGAGACCCCTCTGTATTCTCAGGATTGTATAAAGGAAGAGATCAGGATAATTACACTGGATTATGAGGTAAAGGAGACCTGTTATGTCTGGTACAGTGACTGACTTACACCCTGTTACATCTTATAATGAGAATATAGGGCCGGATTCACAGTCCCGGACGTATTGCACATATGTCCTTAAATTACCTATAATAATGCATGCATAGCAAGTATTTTACGTAATCTTCGTATCGCTTCATTACGTAGATTGCGTATATGCGGTCTTAAAGACCGCACATACGCAATCTACATAACTGAAAAGTAGTAGTAGTAACATTTTCATACATCTAGTGAAGCGATCACAAGATTGAACGTCCTTTCAGTGATCTTGTATATCGGTGGGTACACACTGGGGCTTTTACAGCTGGATATTGTGCAGATCACACAATTAATGAAAGTTTCAGCAGATATCTTACCAGCGTATACTGTCCAACTATGCAAACAGCATCTGATTGGTTGATTTTTGGAACTTCGGTGTGTACTGAAACATGATCTTCACTGCATCTGATCTCATTCATTTTTCAGAATAGCATCACCTGGTGGACAACCATATTATTGCAGTACATTTTTTTTTTCCTCTTTCATCTCATCTGGGGGACGCTGCACAATGGGGTTGATAGATGATAGCCTGATCAGGAGTGGGCACTAAATAGTTAAAAGCTTTTGACTGTACTGCCCCCTCCTCCCTACAACCCTTGGTGAAACCAGTTTATATTTTATTTTTTTTATTTTAGTGCGGTGTCTCAGTGATTAGCACTTGTGCCTCACAGCCCTGAGATCATGAGTTAGATTTCCAGACTAGGCCTTATCTGTGTGGAGTTTGTATGTTTTCCCTGTGTCTGCATGGGTTTCCTCTCACACGCCAAAAACCTGCTGGAAGGTTAATTGGCTGTTGAATAAATGAAGCCTAGTCTGAGTGTTTAAGTATGTGTTAATGTGTTAGGGACCTTAGTATGTATTCCAATAGGGGCAGGGACTGATGCGAATGTGTAATGTTCTCTGTAAAACGCTGCAGACAATTTGTTAGGAAGTGACGTCGTTGAAACAATTTAGGCAGGCACTAGAGTGTGGATGCTGCCATGTTACCGTAGCCCGGGTGAATCAGGTGTGGAACGCGGGCAGATGACATCAGCAGGTGCACCACATTAACGACTGAGGAAACTGGTGGCAGCAGTCTTTTCCTGGAGCATTACTTCGATTGTGGATGTGGCTCTGCTGTAAACAACTGTGTGTAAGACTGTGGCCAGATTTAACGTCTGATGGTGGTCTTAACTGTGGCAGCAAGTTTCATCCTGCATCAGCAATTTACCTGCAGTGGCATGAGTAATGCTGAGGAGAAGCGTTACCAACAAAAAAATGTCTGGGTGAGACTCTTACTGTGACAAAATGTTTCAGGACTAAGCTGTGATGAATGCATAAGTAGAGAACAGAGGTAGCCTTCAGCACAGATTAATGAATTTGTTCAATTAATGAAGTCTGCTCTTGCTGAAACTTTTGTAACTAAGGAGAATCTTAAAAAGTTTTCCTGCAAGATCAGTTGTCCATGGCGGTTCTGAAGTTTCTTGTGCGGAAGAACATTGTGTACTGCTGAATGATTCTGTACTATCAGAACGCAAATCTGAAGAGTCACGAGCAGAAGCAAGCTTTAACCTGGTTCTGGTTGAAAATCTTTTAAAACATTAACAAATCATTGAAAATTGAGGAAAGCAAGGAAGAGGAGAAGTTGCAGGACCTATTATTTAAGGAGGCAAAGAGGAAGTCAAAAGTTTTTACTCTATATGATGTCCTTATAACATGGTTAGTGAAGAGTGGAAGCGTCCAGATAAAAGGCTGCCAAATGCTTATAAACTGGGAAAAATGAATCCTTTTTCTCAGGAGGAAGCAAGAAAGTTTAATGAATCACCTACAGTGGACCCAATAATCGCCAGGATTTCAAAGCGCACTACGCTTCCACTGCAGTATGCCATTGTATTAAAAGGTCCTATGGATAAATAAAATAGAAATAGGACTGAAAAAACAACATGCTATTGCAGGAGCAGCATTAAAATCATTGGCAGCTACTGCTGTGACTTCTAGAATTCTAAGAAGGTGTAATGGCCTAGAAAGCAATATTTTGGTGGCTGTTACACGCTGAATATGGCTCTCCCTTTAATGAGCTGCTACCTATTAACCTCTCTGCTGGTCATAGCTTTCAGCTTCTGCTCATAGCTTCCAGCTCCAGTGTCTGTCTGTCCTGCCTGCACTTCGTGATCTCAGCAGTACCTGCATCTCTGCTCCTGCAAACCTGACCTGTCTACCTTGCATCGCTGCACCACTGATCTCAGCAGTACCTGCATCTCTGCTTCTGCTATCCTGCAACCCTGACCTGTCTGCCTAGCATCTGGTTCAAGCCGCTGTTGCTATTCAGTTTAACTTGCCTTATATTTGTTCACATCCGTTAATAACCTGGAATCTGTTACCTACAATAAACCTCTTGTATTTCATTTTGGCTTCCATTTTCCTTGTACCAAGCTGCAGGTATTCATAACAGTGGCATTAAGCGTTCTGAGCTATTGAAATATCTGCAGCATAACCGGCTGTGGAATTCCTCTGCAAGGGCTTGTTAGACTCCATAAGGCTGACAGGCAGAACTAGCACAACAATGTTGACGGACATGGGGTATAAATATTAATATAGCAGAACGGACATGTGGGTAAATATTTTGGGACCTGAGGGGACAGAGGCTTATCTATTTAGGGAGCTAAGTGGGCATGTACTATTATTAATAGGGACGGAGAGCACATATTTCTTTTATCAGGCGCATGAGGTTTTTTTTTATATCTTTACACTTTAGCTCTTAGTAAATTAGCAATTTGACTGCACCAAATCACTAACAAACTACGGAGATGATGAGCGATTTAGAGTAGCGATTTCAAATCTACCTTAGTAAATCTAGCCCCTGGTGTTCACTAGATCCTCTAATGGTGGGGATAGTCTGGGCTGCATGTCACCTAGCAGGTCGCTCTCCCGGAGGCGTCGCCCGGGAGAGGATGGATGAAACCAAGATGGCGTAAGATGGAGGACAAGACTGAGCAAAAAACAGGAACAGGCAAGACCAGAAGGGACTGGAACAGACAATACGTAACACTGAACAGAGAAAAGCGACGTAAAGGGATCAGACGGGACAGACCAGGCTTACAAGGGCTCACACCCACACTCTCACAACAATAACAAGACAGAACCCCCGAAGGGAACACAGACATGCTCTCAGGTAAAGGCAGGAGAAGGTAAGGCTGGAGAGGACACTCTGGAGAGAAAAAGAGAGGCTGGAACATGGGGGAATAACGGGAAGGAATATAGGCAGGAGACTCAACAATCACTGGCACAGAGCACAAGGCTGAGAGCAGGTCACAGGCTGAGAGATCAGATGCCATAACCGGCTCTGTCCCTGATTGGTCAACAGCCGTCCTCCCTGCCAGATACAGAGACGTCCCCTAAGATAGAGGGGAATGTGCGATCAGACAGGGGTGGAGTGTGTACCTGTCAGAGGCTCCAGCGGCGCTACACGTGGAGATGTTCATGCTGGTTCTAGCATGTAAACATGTGCTGGCTTTGATCCTGTATAGCAGAATTTACAAAATTCAAAAAATTGGAAGTTCCTAAGTATTTAAAAGCATATTCCTCTAGAGGACCAATTTCCAAGTGTTGATCTACACCTATATTCCCGCAGCCCACTCCATTTGAATTGCTGACCACACAATCTCACTGAAAATTTTCTGAACTGCAAAGCGCCAATCTGGACGGCTCCTATCAAGTTTCTTGACCTAGTAATAAGGAGCAAAGATATAGCAATATCAGCTTTACTCCAGACCGACAGAGGACACAAACAGACATTGGACATTTATGCCTTGATCACAAGTGTCGGATCATAGCCGTCCCGCAACAAATCTTTGAGATGTGAGACAGTGGCCAGTACTAAGATCGCATCATATGTATTGAAGTGGATCTCGCAACCAACGAATACACCAAAGATAAAGGTATACCGGTATATGAACCAATAGGTGCATAGTCTCCTTTTCTCACCTCTATTACTATACTGCTATATTGTCTATTTATATTTTACTGTTTATAACTGGAAGTTGTCATTCCATTTCTAAAGCTGCTGACGTCAGAAACAGGTAGTGTCTCCTGATATAGTAGGTAATGTGTGGGCGCCAACGCTTAGATGGTTTACCACCTCCCTTGTTTTCCAGAGAGATCTCCTGCTGACCTTATCTCGGGGAGAGCAGATAAGGAATGCTGCAGACTACCTCTGAAGTGGCCCAAGATTCCACAGCAGTAGTGATTAAGATCTCTGCCTCTTCAATAACTGCCAGGCGGGCACTATGGCTCCGGTCTTGGTCTGCGGATGCAGAAATAAGACTGTCTTTGGAAACGCTTCCTTTTGAAGGTTTTCATTTATTCATGCAACAGCTGGATAATATGATTACTCAGGCTGCCGGAAGCAAAAGTCATCTAGATGGATTCCCTCCTCTCAGTCAATAGGAAGGAATCGTAAATACTTAGCCTCCCATATATTTATAGGAATCTGTTGGTCGGGAAATCCTTTTCTCCACTACAGTGGACCTTTTTAATGACAGATTCCAACTTGGAAGGTTGAGAAGCAGTGATTCTGAATCCACGCCTTCAGGGTCGATGGAACAACAGGGAATCTCGCTTTCCCATAAACATTCTCGAAACTGAGGACCATCTGCAATGCTCTGCAAGATGCCTGTACTTTCATCGAGGGAACTCCGGTGTCTGACAACACGACGGCTGTGGCATATGTCAATCATCAGGATGGCACTGAGAGTGCTTTAGCTATGAGAGAAGCAGCTCGCATTCTTTTCTGGGCAGAAAGTCACCTGACAGCAACGTTGGCAGTTTTCTTCCCAGGTGTCGATTGTTGAGGCTGACTTCCTAAGTCACAAGACCCTTCATCCGGAAGAATGTTATTCTCCCAGATAGCCCAACATTGGGGACTTCCAAATCTGGATCTGATGTCACAACAGGAACGTTCCAGGATTCAAACGCAGGACAAGGGACCCTCTAGCAGTAGGAGTAAACGCACCACGCCATGGAACTTCAGGGGCGTCCAGTAATTCTGATAGCACCATACTGGCACAGGAGGTCATGGTTTTCAGACATTCTACAGATGGACTGTTTTGACTGTTATCAATACCAACATATTATATACTAAATTAGTGCTTTTTCTCTTTTTTTTATATATACTTTCTACAGATGGCAGAAGGTCGAGTCTAGCGTCTCCCTCTATTAGAAGATCTGCTAGAACAGGACTCCTTTTATCATCAGGACCTACTTCGTCTGGCTTTAACGGTGTTTTGAGACCAAACTCCTAGCAGCTGAGGCTTTTTCACCTGGGGTTATTCCGACCAGGATGAGGGCTCGTAAGCCAGTATCTGTGTCCCACTATCATAGGATTGGGAGGAAGTGTGTTCAATGATGTGAAGGAAAACAGGCTCACACTTAAAGGTTCATCTTGCCTCATCTCTTTGAGTTCCTTTAGGCTGGTCTGGATGCAGTAAAACTTGGTTTGTTAAAAGTGCAGATCTCGGCTTTGTCTATTTATTCTCAGAAAAAGCTGGCAATTCGTCCGGAGATACAAACATTTTTACAGGGAGTTCTGAGCATTTAGTTTGTGCTGGGAGAGTTTGAGTTGGGGGAACTGTCCTGTAACCCCCCCTTCTTAGTCTTCCACCATCAGATTGGTGCTGCAAACTATTTCTTTTTTCAGAGATGGTATCAAGATTCCAGGAGATCATTTCTGAAACTATCCACAGGAAACTAGAGAGCAGTGTGTATGGGGGACATCGTCAAGCAGGTGGGGGCTAGAATTGTTACTACAAATTAGAATTGATGTTGGATCGGTAATTAAACCTTTCAGTGTGTACCCTGCTTTAGACATTACCTGTGGCTGGTGCAAGTGATCAAGCTGACATTGTCCTTGCATCTGGATATGGATTGGGTTTACTGGCAGTAACTCTTTTACTGTATATGGGTTGTGTTAGTCCATCCCTTTCCTCTCTTATTGGGGATTGATACATAAGGGAAAGTGCAATATATCAATCATTGGAGCAGCCAGGTTGTAGTGCTCTGTATGATCAGTCACACAGCAGTGTTACTACCAGGACTCAGGGGATATTACTATGGAGAGATACAAGGTGTATGGTAACAGTGCTCTGTGCTGTGTATGATCAGTCACACCGCAGTGTCACTACCAGGACTGAGGGGATATTACTATGGAGAGAGACAGGGTGTATGGTAACAGTGCTTAGTGCTGTGTATGATCAGTCACACAGCAGTGTTACTACCAGGACTGAGGGGATATTACTATGGAGAGAGACAGGGTGGGAGTTTGTGTAAATTTTGTACATTGAGAGTATGTAAATATTGTAGATGAAGAATAAGTAGGAAGTTAAGGAATTTGTAAGAATCTGTATAGGAGAGGGGAAAAAAAGTGTAACTAAGAAGTCTAAATCCGGTGCAATGTTGTTCTGGTGGCCTTACCCTGTGTATCTCTCTTGTGTGTTAGGATGATCTAGGACACAGAACATTCCACCCACGCTGGAAGGTAGAGGAGACCCCGCTTGATCCTGACGGGTCAGGTGAGAGAGATGTTGGATAAAATTCATTCTCAAAGCAGCTAAGACCCTTCCGTGTCCACAATGTATGATCATCAGGCCTATTAGCTGATTGTAGCACAGTGTGTGGCAGAACACAGGCAAAAACTCCTAACGTGCATCAACCAAGTTTTTGCGCGTTCACCCACCGCTGAGCTGTCCCCGGCCATTGGAGTGTAATGTCAGGAACCCTCATTTCGTACCCTCTTGTCCCCCTCTTCTACCCTTTTACCCCATCCCCACCTGGTGACTCCCTCTCAACCTCTCTTTTCGCTCTATCCCCTCCTCCCTGATCTACCAAGCTTGACACCTCACATTTTGCCTTGCGTTCTGTGCTTGCTTCACTTTATTGTATTTTTGTGATATTTTTATATTTAGATTGTATTTTATTATGTTGTATGTCTGTACTGTGTATTATTATGTACTATGCTGTCCATCCCTGCCTTGTATGTCTGTACTGTGTATTATTATGTACTAATGCCTCCATCCCTGCCCTGTATGTCTGTACTGTATATTATTATGTACTATGCTGTCCATCCCTGTCCTGTATGTCTGTACTGTATATTATTATGTACTACGCTGTCCATCCCTGTCCTGTATGTCTCTACTGTATTTTATTATGCACTATGCCGTCCATCCCTGTCCTGTATGCCTGTACTGTATATTATTATGTACTATGCCATCTATCCCTGCCTTGTATGTCTGTACTGTATATTATTATGTACTATGCCGTCCATCCCTACCCTGTATGTCTGTACTGTAGTTTGATTTATTTTGTACGGTGCTGCGGACACCTTGTAGCGCCTTATAAATAAACGATAATAATAAAAAGGACTTGGCATAGTGTGTGGCTGGCTGAAGTCTGCTAATTGTTGCCTGAAAATGCTGCGCTGCTAATCCATGTACATCTATATGTCCAATCCTCACAGGGGAAGGAATTTCTAGAATCCTCCCAGAGCGATGTGAGACGCCCCATTATCCAGACTGTATGGAGGAAGAGACCAGGATGATCCCACAGGATTACCAGGTAAAGGGAACAGACATCCTTCTTATCACTGCTTATACCCTTTCTATCATATCCCCCTCTCCCTCCTGTACCTGGTTATATCCCTTTCTATCATATCCCCCTCTCCCTCCTGTACCTGCTTATATCCCTTCATTCATATCCCCCTCTCCCTCCTGTACCTGGTTATATCCCTTCATTCATATCCCCCTCTCCCTCCTGTACCTGGTTATATCCCTTCTGGTTATACCCTTTCTATCATATCCCCCTCTCCCTCCTGTACATGCTTATATCCCTTCTATCATATCCCCCTCTCCCTCTTGTACCTGATAATACCTCTACTATTATAACACCCCCTGTGATGTGTGGAGGGGACACCTATGTGACACATGTTCTTGTGTGACAGGCAGAGCCAGTAGATGGAATGTTTTACCAGCAGTGTAAGGAAGAGGACATCCCGACTCCCATCAGCTCAGGTGAAAGCGATTGAACCAAAATGGCAATTTTACTATACTATAGAGCAGATCTGGCTATGCAGAGAGGTCCCTGATGGGTTGGAAGACTAAAAGAAGCATGTCTTGCCGTAATAAATCTACAAAACTTGATCTGGCAATAAGCTGATTGTCAAACTAAGAAAAATGTTTTCCATACTAATCCAACACGTATCATGTGAGTGTGAGTGTGAGCTTCCGCTGAGGAGACCGAATGACCTATTTGCAATTTTCTTCTGCTGTATGGCTGCTCATTGTGAGATGTTTGACTTGCTCCATGCAAATACGCACTTTATTGGCCTTACACAACCTTTGCTGCTGGTTGTTATTTAGGTGTGTTAGTCCTTGCCTTTGTGCTTCAGATACTTTACACTTTTTTGCCACTCCTTTTTGAAGAGTGAGTCGCTTCTTTTGGAGGCAGTTTTTTAAATGATATAAAGATAGTGGAGTTTGTATAATTGTTGATAGACATGGTATCAGGTGATTGCTAGATCAAGACTTCCGATCTGTTCCCATTTTAAGTGAGGATGAATCGGGAGGTTTCAGGTTCAGGAGTAGATATAACTCTGAACACAGTGCAGTTATAATATACGATAAATAGACCTTTTAAAAGCGCACAACTAAAATCAGCAGCAGCTTACAAACTAAGGACCTGATTCACACTTAAGAATTTTCTTAAAATAAGAACTTAAAGTCACTCCTGGGCTAAACCATGTTGCTTGCAGGGGAGTCATATTTCATCTGTTGCAAACAGTACGAGTGTTGAGAGGTGATATTTTCCAGCCCAAGTCTAAATAACAGTGTAATGGTAAAGCTGGTCTGTATCTGTGTGCAGTAAGCAATTCAAATATATATCCCTGCATGCAAAGAATACAATTGAATTAATTCCCTCTGTAATCAACATGGTTTTGCCCAGGAGTGACTTTAAGTTCTTATTTTAAGAAGATTCTTAAGTGTGAATCAGGTCCTAAGTGTCCAACTCGAAAAATCACTGTAAAAAACGGTGTAGACTAAAATATATAGGATCCTAACAAGTTATATATCTATATATCCTTAATGCTTTTCAGGTAGCGCTCTTTTTCAAAAACTTTTGAAAGTGTGCTGCCCGAAACGCGTTAAGGATCCAGTTTTTGGGTGAGGCTGAGATTGACCTTCTCCGGTGTGCTTGTTGAGGACTGGGACTGTTTTCCATATTGCTGACTGGACGTCCGAATTTACAGCACCTTCCTGGTCTTTGCTCTCCCACTTGGTAAGGGAACTCCTTCAGCTCACATATGTTTCATGTGTTTTCATTGTTGTTAATTTATGTTTTTATCATCAATTCCAGTAAACAATAAGTTTTAGTATCATATACTTGTAGTCTTTATGCCGATTTATAGTTTTTAGTCCTATATATTTTAGTCAGCACCATTTTTACATGTCAATTTTTCTGTTTTTTACAGTGCAGTTATAAGTCTGAATCCCTTCCTGTATATGTAGATCGTATTGATTATTTGTCTTATAACGACAGCTAATTTACACATGCTGCATGCGTAAATCTGGCTGTGGGAACGCACTGCGTATGCGTGCGGCAGATGTTACGCATCCAATAATTTTTGCCAAATGTCCTTACTTTCAGTGTAAACTAAGAATATAGGCTGGTTCCACACTTAAGTAAGTGCTTGAAATTAGTTACTCCTGGGCTAAACCATGTTGATTGCAGGGGGAGTCAAGTTATTTGTTATGTATACTGACCAGCGTTACTATCACACTGTTATTCAGACTTGGGATAGGAAACATCACCTCTCATCTCTAATACTGTTTGCAACAGATGAAATATGACTCCCCTGCAATCAGCATGGTTTAGTCCAGGAGTAACTCATTTCAAGCACTTACTTAAGTCTGGATCCAGACCATAGTTCTATTTATTTGTACCATTACAGGCTTTCACACAGGGTCCGAAAACCATTGTAGAGCTGGATGGTGGAAATAAGGGGCTGGCAGATCTCCCCCCAGAGATACCAGTGCAGGTCAGTTATATACTCCTATCTATTTTTCTATGAAGCCGGTAATTTTATCTGTGGCCTCGATTCTCTGATGTCTATAAATCTGTAACTCGCAAATAAAAAGGCTTATATACAGATTAATAGACGTCAGAGAATCAGCGCCACAGATAAAATTACCGGCTTGATAGAAAAATAGATAAGTGTGTATAACTTTTCTCTCCCTCCCTCCCTCCTTGTGTGGCATCTCTGAGTGCCACCATTATCGTTTCTATATAATCTTCTTCCAAGCTGGTAGTGCACTGGAGTACTTTTGAATTTCTTAGAGTGCCATCCAACTGTCTGGATATAGATATATATGCTCCCGCTACTTTTGTTTTGCCAGGACTGGGCTGCTGTAGGTGGTGGTACTGAGTGACTCACAATTAAACATTGGTCTTTTCACACAACTCCATCCTCCATCCTGTTACAAACAAACTCCTTATTCTCAGTGTATTTTATTTCCTTTTAACAAGTCATACAGAGATTAAATTGTAAATCACCTACATATTAAACCTGCTCTGTTTGACCAAATTAACTGATGATCCTGTATTCTGATTCTTTCTATAGGCCTTTCTGTTTCTTACAATACAGATATGTCCCACTCATGGAAGAAGATTCAGAGCTCAGATCTTAATTCCCTTCAGATACCGCACTCAGGCTGTGTATGTGGTAAATGTCCGTTCTGTAAACAAAGTCACACTACACAACAAAGGCCATCAAAACGCTGGAAACCATTTTCTTGTCCTGAATGTGAAAGATGTTTTATAGTGAAATCAGCGCTTCTTAAACACCAGAGAAGTCACATCAAAAAGAAATACACCTGCACTGAGTGTGGGGAATTTTTTTCTTGTAAGTCAGCCCTCAACTATCATGGATTAGATCACAAGAGAGACAAAAGACTTTTTGTGTGTAAGGAGTGTGAGAAAGCTTTCACAAGCAACAACGATTTGATCCGGCATGTGCGCATTCACACAGGAGAGAAGCCGTATTCTTGTCCTGAATGCCCCAAAAGATTTTCAGAGAAATCAGGTATTACCCGACACTTGAGGACTCACACAGGAGAGAAGCCATATTTCTGTTCAGAATGTGGGAAGTGTTTTGCTACTACATCAACTCTAGAAACCCATAAGCTGACTCACAGAAAGGATGATTTGTGTTCTACAAATACAGCAAATTGACCCAAAAAAATATTTTTTTTTCCACAGAACTTCGACAGTCATATTTTTTTTAAAAAAATGTATGTTATAATTTCGTGTGCATCACTCTAATGTAGTTTTGTCTTTCTGAAGATACGGCCTCTGGAACTGAACACGAAATTTGGTAAAAAGTAATTTTGGATGAAGTCAATGTACTAACTTAGATATATAAATATAATTAATTGCCTAGATTTAGATACTTATTTACTATTTAATCTTAGTATAGGACTGAATACATTAGTTAGTTTTGTCTGAATGTAACTTTATGTTTTTGTTTTTTTAAATTTATGGTTAATTTTTAATATGTAAAATATTTCGTATGCTGATAAGATGTATTTGGTTCAAATTAAAATGTATTCATTGGAAAAGTTTTTATATTGATATAATGAATAATTGATATTTATATAATGAATATTATCGTGTGTGTGTGTGTGTGTGTATATACTTGTTGCTGCACATCAAAGCTTCCTGATACGGCACTTAATTCACCCATCAGCTACTCACCCGAGGTGTGGACGCATATCAAGGAGGAGTGGAATAGACGGTGTTGCCCTGTGCCTGCAGCTCTGAGACCTTCTACAGATAAGACTGCAATATTTACATTTTAATGCTGATTTTTATTTGCTTTGTGGTACGCAGCTATTTTAAAGATTTAATTAAAACTAATTTTACTTGCAAAGGATAATGCACTATGTCTCTCAATGATTTTATATTCCATGTTGCTTATACCTGTTGCTGAACTGCCTTAAAGGATCTACTATATGCCATATATCCAAGATTACTTCTGGTACGCTCATAAATATAATTGTTATATCTGCACTGATTTGGATAGCATCCCATTTACACTCAGTAATTTTAAATAATTTTTATTTTAGCCTAAGGTGTTGGTAGCACTATTTTAATTTAGCCATCACTAGTATTCCCCCAACACTGTGGGTGTGTCGTATATATTGCCATAAACCTACTACACTATATATTTTCTCTCTCCTCCTTTTTTTATCTCTTCCCCAATATTTCGTCTCATCGTCATTGGACTGTTTACCTATTACGATTACTGGTTTCCGAGGCGCTCCAGCCATCCCAAGTTTAATTTCTTCCGGATATATATATATATATTAATATAATTATTATTAATTGGATACCTTTATAACATATATATTTCAATAATTCTGAATCGTAAGTAAATATTGGGTAGAGAAATGGAAAAAATAGAAATAAAGGGGAATAACATATAGTATTGGATGAGTAAATAAACCTTCATGAAATTATAGTGTGATAGTTGATTTAACTATCATACCGAGAATTGTTAAAAAGTAATTTTGGATGAAGTCAGTGTACTAACATTAGATATATTAATATAATCTAATTTTGTTTTGATTTAGATGCTTATTTACTGTTTAATTTTAGTATAGGACTTGTATGAGTACATTAGTTAGTTGTGAAACAAAAGAGCATTCCAATAAAGATGAAATAAACACTTCCAAGATGTGGCCAGCAGGGAAAGGAGGAATTCCAAAGTAACGTTTTCAAGATTGCTCACTCTCATGGACAAAGACATTTCTGGACAGTTTAAAGTTTTACCTTATTTGGAAAGAAAGGTTGTTGGGAATCTTACCATTTAAAATTCAATACTGTAGTGCTACAAGCACCAGCATGCCCATGGATACTAAGGCATGCTAGTGTTTTGCCATAGCAATAGTAAACATATCTATCCAATCAAGTGTCTTTGAAAAACAACACGGGACCTTTTAAATTGCCAGCAGTCCCGTTTGAGACTCTGGAAAAACCCTTCTTTGTAATGCTGCTCTCAGATTGCCGCCCCAGCAATAACCCAAGTTTTTCAACCCAGGTTATTGCCGGGTGATTATCTGTGTAAAATAAAAATAAAAAATACCCTTATTGAATTTAGCTGCGACACGGGAATTTCTCGCGTCGGACCCTTAATAAGTGTACTGATTAAGGGTCCGCCCAGTCAGGGCGCTCCCTAGGAAGAGGCATAATCCATGGGGCATAGGCAGCTGGGAAGCCGAGACTATGTTTGTTGCTTGTTGTTTCATTGCTTGTTATCCAAATTTAGTGTTTACTCCAGTATTCTAGTTAGTAACGCAGCCCAATTGTAAGTGTGGACGTGGGGAAGTTGAAGACCCCCTTGGGCCTTTGGTTTCCAGAGGATCTCAAATTTTACTCTTGGTTTTTTACCTTGCCAGTTAAAATGGCGGACCACTTTCTGAAGGTCTGTAAACCATTGCTTTGGGATCCGAATTTTCAGAGTTTGAATGAAGTAGAGTATTTTTGGGAGGGAGTTCATTTTAAATATATTTATTCTACCTACCCAAGAATACATACCCGATGTTAATTTTTGGAAACCTGATTTGATCCTTGTAAGTAGAGGAGCAAAATTTTGCGAGAAGATCAGGGAAGTGTTAGTGGAGATTGTGACACCCAGGTATTTAATGTGGGTAGGGTTCCATTTAAATGGAAATGTTCTCTGAAGTGTTTCTATAATTTGTGGTTGGGCTGTGAGATTAAGTGCTTCCGATTTAGAGAAGTTGATTTTAAAGTTTGAGAGGGCACTAAAAGTTGCAAATTTCTGTCATTAGGTTTGGTAGTGTAGAGGCTGGGTTAGTGAGAATTGCCAGTAAGTCATCCGCAAAAAGGGTAAGTTTGTACTCCGTCCCTCCCAGCTTGATTCCAGTGATGTTCAGATTCTCTCTGACCGCTCTCGCCAAAGCCTCCATACACAGTACGAACAGCAGAGGCGAAAGCGGGCAACCCTGGCGCGTGCCATTACGGATAAGCACAGGTTGGGAAAGTGTGCCATTTATCTTGATACGGGCAGTCAGGTCTGCATAAAGTGCTAGTATCCGTGCTCTACAGCGGGGCCCAGGTTAATGCGTGTCAGGACCTCCGACCGGAACGCCCAGTCGATCCTGTCAAAGGCCTTTTCTGCATCCATTGACGAGGATAGAAGGGGTGTTCAATTGCGGGGCAAGATGTATCAGATCAATTACCTTTGTGTTATTATCCCTGTGCTCTCGACCAGGAACAAAGCCAACCTGGTCAGTATGACTCAAGTCTGGAAGAAAAAGCTTTAGCCTATTTGCTAACAGTTTGGCATATCATTTTAGATCTACATTAAGCAGTGAGATCATACGGTAGCTAGGACAAAGCACTGGATCCTTACCCTCCTTGGGGATGACCGATATATGGGCTTCTAAACTCTGCGTGGGAAATTGCAACTGGTCTGAGATGGAATTGAAAGATTTGAGCATCAGGGGGGCAAGTTTGTCTATAAAACATTTATAGTAATTAATAGTAAAACCATCAGGCTTTGGCCTGAAGGAGTAGATTTGATGGCGTCAGCTAATTCTTCCTCTGTAAAAGGCCCATCAAGGAACTCCACGTCACTCTCCTGTAAAGATGGGAATTGGAGCCTAGCCAGATAGTCCCGAATCTCATTCACCAGACGGATTTGGGTGTCCAAATCATAGGACTCTCTCAAGTTATATAGGCCATTGTAATAGGTGAGGTGATGCAGATTCTCCCGCTGGTCCTGTATGGAGTTAATATAAGCCAAGGCCCTTTGTTGCCGTATCGCATTGGCCAGCATTTTCCCGGGTTCGTTGCGCCACCTAAAAAATTATTATGGCACTCGCTGTATATCGCTTTCATTTTGGAATTAAGGAGATCATTTAACTCTTTTCTTGTCTCCACGAGCTCCGCCAACACCTCCCTGGAAAGGGTGGCCTTATGTCTGGTTTCTAATATCTTAATTTAAGTGAGCAGCGAGTCCCTCTTTAGGGTCTGTTGTTTTTTAACTTGGGCACCAAGTTGCATGAGCTTCCCACGGACTACGCACTTATGGGCCTCCCATACCACCGGCACCGGCGTATCTGGTAGATCATTTAGAGATATATAGTCGTCAATCTCTAGCTGGGCTCAAAGGGACAGATCTTGGAGGAGCGTCTCGTTAAATCGCCAGTTCCAGGGTTTTAGTCTAGGTCCCTAAGGTGACGGAAATTGATATGGGGGCATGGTTTGACCACGTAGAAGTGCCAATCTGGGCATCCCGCAGAAGGTGAAGGTGGCCATGACTGATAAAAAGGTAGTCTATGCTCGAATAAGTGGCATGTCGGGGAGAGTAAAAAGTGTAATCACTGCCGTTTGGGTTAACTAGCCTCCAAGTGTCGGTCAAGAGGTGGTCATGGAATAATTTACATAAGGTGCGATGATCTTTCTCCAGGTGGCTCGTTCTCCCCAAGGAGGTATCCTGCTGAGGTGCCATCGCCCAGTTGAGATCTCCCAAGATAACCACACCTTCTAACCTTTCCGTGGCCATCCGCAGGGCTTCCCTTAGAAATCGTACCTGACCTTGATGGGGACATAAAGGTTTATAAAAGTAAAAAACTGGTATATGGGTAGCCCCTACGCCATCAGAATGCCACTCCCAGCGACTTCCCTTCTGTGTTATCATTGGTAAAGCAATGGGGATATTGAATATTGGTTAACTTAGGGGGTGGGGCACTTTGTTTAAAGTGGGTCTCTTGTATAAATGCTACGTCCGCTTTTTCCAGCTTAAGAAAATGTAGCAATTTCGATCTTTTTTCTGGGACATTCAACCCCCTAGCATTGATTGAAACCACCTTGAGGGAGTCAGCTATTAGAGTTTTGGGGGAAGTGGAGGACCTTCTCATTTGCCACTAGATGAACATCTTTAAAGCTGCGTGGTCGAAATTTATGATATATCTCTAGGCGTATAATGCTTACACTTAAGGGATGGGGGAGTAAAGGAACTTGGGTAAGTAAGAAGGGAAACATAGTTGTTTATGTGCAAAATAAAGGGGGATTAAGTATTAACCGCAGCCGGAACACTGTTAAGCCAGTACAGTGCTTCCGGGAGAAATATATACAAGAGAAGTGCGGGAATGGTGCAAATGCGAGCTCAGACGGTCTCGCCCATATGGACTGTTAATTAACATTTTAACATATAATTAATTAACGCTAACATAATTAAAGCAAAAGCTTAAGAGTATGAATATGCAGAGTATAGAAAACAAGATAAGTATTCCGGATGGAATGGGTTTCATCTGTCTCCTTAAACGCTATAATTTGGCCCAGTTGTAAACTCTGAGTCCCCAGAATGACAAGGGGCACAGAGGAGGATGGAGAAAGGAGGGTAAACGCTTAGCGGAATCCATTCACCTAAGGCGCTATAGAGAAACGTACATTACCAGGGAAACTCTACAGGTAATCATCTAATAATTACACTAGTAAAGGAGTTACAGACCAACATACTATGAGAAAACATTTGTAAGATATTACAACGGATTAAGGACCCATTTAAAGACCCTACAATCAATACCAGTTGTGAAAGGTCCAATAGGTCCCGGTTGGGTGGTTCACCTATGGCCTGATAGCCCAAACCGTGAAAAAGACAAAGCACATGGTATACGACCTGCTCATCAAGTCCCAGAGGGTCCTGGTGAAGGGAGAGCCTGAGAGGATCTCTTTCTGTCCTGCTGGACCCTTTGCCATCTCTTTTTCTGGGGGGTGGTTGGAGGAAGGTCCTGAAGTGAGTCCAGATCCGTCCAGTTGGCCAAAGAAATAGTGTCCAGATCCAAGGCGGTGCAAAAGGCCTCCACCTCCTCAGGTGCCTTGAGTGACAGGAGTTTCCCATTACGCATCACCTGAAGAGACATAGGAAATCCCCATCTGTATCTGATGTCCCTCTTTCGTAGCTCGTCTGTAAGAGGTTTCAACAATCTCCTCTGTTGAAGTTTCCTCCAAGAAAGGTCCTGGAAAACCTGCAATTGATGACCTTTAAACTCAATTTCTCGCTGGCCTCTAAGTCTCCTTAGAATTTCCTCCTTTTGGGAGTAATGAAGACTACAAATCACATCTCTAGGCTTTTCTGGCGCAAGGCCCTGTGTGCTCTGTCGAGTGCGATGATGTCATTAGGATCAGTGTCGATGACTTCTCCGAAGATTTTGTTGTTGGATGTCCTCCGGCAAGCCTCTGATACGCAGATTGTTGCGTCGGCCCCTGTTGTCTATTTTCAAATGGATTGCGTTGATGCTGAGAGATTGCCTCGAGACCACTTCTCTAAGGGCCGACAAATGGTCTGCTGCAGTTTCCTGGTTGACTTCTAGATCATCAATTCTAGTGGAGACCTGGGTTAAGTCCTTCTGCAAGTTTGTCACCTCTTGGCGAATTGAATCTTGAAGGTGGTGTTCAATATCAGCTAGATCCTGTTTTGTTGGCAGGGCTCTGACATGTGCCAGGATCTTTCCGATTTCTTGTTTCAGTTGGCTAAGTGAGGATTCTGGAGCACTCTCTGCCATGGTGGCTTGTTCAATGTCCTCTGAACCGGCTGAGGATGCGGGAGAATCAGGGGCCATGGAAGCCTGTCTGGAAGGTGTACGTAGAAAAGCTCGAAGATCTTGTTGAGGAGTCTTAATACTCTGCACTCCGCTGTCTTTCTTTTGGTTTTGACGTCTATCTTTCCCCATTGGAGAGAAACTAAGCGGGCTTAGACAGCATTTGTGTCAGCGATAAAGAAACAGATGGGTTGCGTCCGGCATTCACACTCGCACCTGGGGGTTACATGTCGCTGGGTTGCTTTACGTCTTTACCACCAGGGGAGGCATTACGAAGTGTTTGAAGATTGTTAACGTATTCAGCGGCTGTTATGGATCCGAGGTGCCGGTTACTGGGGTGTAATTTGAAAGAGTAGATGGAAAGAAATATAGATTTGCTCTTCACCAGA
The DNA here is from genome assembly GCA_011038615.1 of Limnodynastes dumerilii. Taxonomy (NCBI): domain Eukaryota; kingdom Metazoa; phylum Chordata; class Amphibia; order Anura; family Limnodynastidae; genus Limnodynastes; species Limnodynastes dumerilii. Next base: position 33,249 of record WWET01003724.1, on the reverse strand, counting down.
GAATTGCTGGTGAAAGTTTTGTAGAAAAGTCACTAGGTGGCGCCCTTGGACAAAGATTGATTGATGCACTGTAGGAACAATAAGGTAGAGGCATTTGGCATAGGCTCAAATTCACCACACTAAATGGAAGTTCAAGAGCCTTGGACTCTTCCAATCTATGCTGCAGGGGCTGGTTGCTGACCTGGTTCTTCAAGCAGATCAACACTCCTGCTTCCCCACTAATCTGTGCAAAAAAGGCTGTGTACCTGGAACTGCTGGCGTTGTGTGGGAGCAGGGGGGAAGTGTCAGGCAGTCCTACAATCCACCTCCTTTGACTCACCCTCCTTAGACCGTTAGATGGGAGGCAGGGGACCACTCTGTTCCTTCTCACAGCACGTGGAGCAATATGGTGCCCGCTGCAGTCTTCTCAGCGGCACCACGGAGGAGTCTGCTGCAATGGAGACCCAGGGCGCTACTGTCCTGTGGGAAGATCTGCAGTGTGCTTTCCTCCTGGGATCTCCACCCCCAAGCACCTCACCCAGGTGGTCTAGCGGAGGACCGCTGGTGCACAGGGCCGCAAGGCCTGGCAGAGACCAGAGAGGCGCGCCTCTCCCGGGGAGCACCGGACCGCCACATGCATGGTCAGCGGGGGTCCCGGTCCAGGCTCTGCGAGGTAATGGAAGGGAAGCAGTGCTGATTAGGCCGCTTTTGGTTCACCAGGGACCCAGTTAGCCGTGTTTTTTGTTAAGGGGAAGCAGAGCTCTCTCTCCCTGCATCCTCTCGCACCGGCATCCAGCGCATTGCTTTTTATGATGGCTGACAACTCACTTGTGTGTAGCCTAGACCTAATGTTTTCTGGTTTATGTTGCTGTTTCGTACATTGCTTTATGAGCAACCATGGCCGTTTTTAAGGACAAAAAGTGGATGACATACTTTTCGATGCCATCCACGTGCGATATTTCAGTATGTGCTGGACCTTGTGACGCCTGTGCTTACAAGACAGAAGACCAACTTCATAACATCCATTTCAGCAAGGAGACTAGCTATTGTGGTGTGGTGGTATGCTACCCCTGGTAGATACCTCACTGCATGTTTGGAGTGGGGATTTCTACTGTCTGCATTCTTCTGCGAGAAGTCACAGAGGCATTTCTTGAAGCACCTTACCATCGCTTCATTTGATTGCCACATGGACACTGTTTGGATGAGACGATTGCCGCCGGCTTCATTCGGCGTGGGTATTCACAGTGTGCAGGAGCCATTGACGGAACCCACATACCCATCTTAGCCCCAGCAGAAAACTGGGACTGGCATTCCATCATTTTTCAAGCTGTAGTGGAACACAACTATTGGTAAGCATCCTTTCAATGTGACTGGGAATAATGATGTGTATTGTGAATGTTTGCTAAATAGATTTTATTTATTTAGTTTCAGCTTCACAAATGTCTTCATTGGCTGGCCTGGATGCATGACACCCGAGTGTTGGCCTATTTGGATATTTACCAACTTTCTGAGGAAATTAAAGGCGGGGGGGGCAATGTGTAGTGAGCCTGGCATTATTCTTAGCCATCTCTCATCTCTCTGAGGATCAACCAGCCACCCTGGACATCCCTGTATCCTTATGAAGGCTGGCCTACTATGTGGAAATTTGGGGCTGAGCAAAAAGACCCTGTATGAGGGAAGCTGGATGATTTCAATCCAGGCTGGCGGCGTTGAGATAGTGATCCCTGCCATATCCCAGAAGGAACATGGATGGAAGGTGAAATTGCTGATAGGACCTGCTACAGAGTGCACTCACTCCATTTTGTGTTCCTGCCAAAAGCAGGGTGATTGAAAATTAGAGAACTATTACCCTGGTGGAGAGCATTGGCCAAGCAGACGAGATACTAAAGATGTTTATCCAGTTAAAAGTGAATATCTTGATTGTGACCTTCCAGGTAGTTTGAACTTTGGAGGACAGACTATAATCAGGCATTAAGGAGTCATCAGGGGGAAGTATTTGTGCCATTGGTCAAGCAAGTCAGGACATCCAGATGAGAGAAGCTCCTTAAGCCAGAGGGGAAGGGGAAAGATAATATGGATATTTACTGTGTGCATATAAATATAATGATTATTAAAGTAATATACTTTTGTCCTTATTGTAACTGCTGTTAAAATGCAATTTGGATGAAGTCAAAATTCTATATTCGATATATAAATATTATGTATTATTATATAATTGTTTAGATATAGATGCTTATTTAACAAAAAGAGCACTTTAAAAAAATACACTTCCAAGATGTGGCCAACAGGGGAAAGAGAAATTCCAAAGTAATGGTTTCAAGATTACCCATTCTCATGGAATTTTTCCATTTAACATTTAGGAACCTCAAGGACTATGGAATGCCTATTTTACACTCAACCAATTATTATACGACCTGTGGATTGTATTTCAGCCTACTTTGTATTGCCTATAAATGTTAAAAATTGTGACTGTAAAGGAAAAATTTCTAAGAGAAATTTGGGTGATAACGTTATCAAGCGCTTGAATTTGTTTTTGTAAATACAGTAAAGGAAAAATTTCTAAGAGAAATTTGGGTGATAACGTTATCAAGCGCTTGCATTTGTTTTTGTAAATACACCTTTTTTTCTATATATATAT
>WWET01003723.1:124065-138500 GCA_011038615.1 Limnodynastes dumerilii | reverse complement strand
GTTCTGCTTGAGTTTCATGAATATTCGCCCCAATAAATATGTACCACCGATCATCTGTTTCTAATGCTGATGAATAATTCCTCGCTGGTTACCTCCCGGTGAGGAAAAAGTTACCATGAGACAAACACGACACCTTCCTGTTAATTATCACCCCACATCCATGTTCACATACAAACAATTTCACTGATTATGAATATAAACGCCACGTTCATTCACTAGACTGAAGTATTAAACCAAAAATCGTTTTTTTGTGAAATAAGCAAAATCTCTTAAAATGACCCGTACTAATTAGCATTAATCTGCAGTATAGGAACCTATTACTATAGGTCGGGATCCTAAGAACACAGGTCCGGATTCACAGTTACGTCTTACGTTCGTTGTTTTAAGAATTGAGCTACTACGCATGCATTGTAGCTCGATTCTTATAGCGACACACGTAAACCGAAAACTACGTCACTGTGAATCCGGACCACAGGGATTGAAATTGGATCTTTGGATTGGTTGGATTTGCTATGCGCATATTGCTGAAGCAGGAAGGTACAGGAGTCCAGGCTCAATAGTACAGCAGCACTTATACTGGTGGATACCTGTTATTTGCTTATTGTGATATCATCATGATACTGACATTGTTACCCATAGTCCTCTTTGTGGTATATAGACTCTAAAGTCATTTCTCTGACATATTCTCAACAATTTATGGCTTATCGCATATTTGTGCAAATATGTGTAACAAACATTTCTGTGTTTTATTTTACAGATAGAACGGTATAGTCTGTTACTGGTTTATGGCAGTGTTGCTGGGGCTATTTTTCCCTTTGTTTCTGTGGCAAGCAGACTAACCCCCGGCCTTTCACGCATCTGTTCACATTTACCTATAAATTGATTGAGCAGCTTCCATTCTGTGTATATACTCAACAACATTAGGTTGACAGTAGAAATAAAAAAAAAATGATGTTCACAAGTTGTGTTCTTAAAGTTTTCAGTATTATTATATCGGCCTTAGTGTTGCTGGACCCGATTCACACCTAAGAAACAGAGGCTTCTTAGTTGCGTAAGTGGGCAGTTTTGGCCTCTGGACATGCGTGGTCATTGTGACTACACAATCTACGTAGCCCTTAGGCATGTAGATGAACTATGTGAAGTCTTTAAAGGCCACACGTTGTTTTTTGGGTGAGAGGAGGCGTGCCGCGGCAGCCTCCGGGGATAATTACTAAAGTGGGTGGGGAAGGGATGTAGATTATGTTGGGAGGGAGGGCTGGGGATTGTCCATCCGTATTTTCCCTCCTTAAGCCTATGACAGGGCCATTAGGCACCTAAACACGGGGGCGGGGGAGGGGACCGGAGAGGTAGGTGCGGATCACAGACACAAGTGTGAATCGGGTCCGCTGACAGTAAAAAGTCAGCCATGGGCCCGTGTTCAGACCACCGGACGTATTGCATAACCTATTTAAGACGTATTTCATACCGCATATACGCAATCTACGTAACAAAAAGATACGTAGATTACGTTGAAAAATGACCACGCATGCGCAGTGTCAGATTTCAGTAAACACTGGATGTATGCAATACGTCCGGTGGTCTGAATACGGGCCATGGTCCGCAGCCTAATCTTAACTTTAACAATAACTGCAGTCTAATCAAACTGCAGCCTAACCCTAATCTAACCCCAGCCTAAGCCTAACCTTAACCCTAACCCCAGACTAACCCAAACCACAGCCAAAGCCTAATTCTAAACTCAACTCTAACTGCAGCCAAACCCTAACTACAGGCTAACCCTAACTCTAACCCTAATCCCAACCACAACCTAACCCTAACTGCAGAATAATCCTAATCCCAAACGCAACCTAACCATAATCTAACCCCAGCCTAAACCTAACCACAGCCTAACCTTAACCCTAACCCCAGACTAACTCTAACCACAGCCAAAGCCTAATTCTAAACTCAACTCTAACTGCAGCCAAACCCTAACTACAGGCTAACCCTAACTCTAACCCTAATCCCAACCACAACCTAACCCTAATCTAACCCCAGCCTAAACCTAACCGCAGCCTAACCTTAACCCTAACCCCAGACTAACCCTAACCACAGCCAAAGCCTAATTCTAAACTCAACTCTAACTGCAGCCAAACCCTAACTGCAGGATAATCCTAATCCCAAACGCAACCTAACCCTAATCTAACCCCAGCCTAAACCTAACCACAGCCTAACCTTAACCCTAACCCCAGACTAACTGTAACCACAGCCAAAGCCTAATTCTAAACTCAACTCTAACTGCAGCCAAACCCTAACTGCAGGCTATCCCTAACTCTAACCCTAACACACATTGAGCTGTTGAGATGATCACTATAGGTAATTTACCCCATAGTCCTCTTTGCTGCCATACTTGCTTTCCTCTGGATATAACGCTGGTGTGCCGGTCTAGGGGCCAGATTTGCTAAACTGCGGAAGTGGAGATGTTGCCCATAGCAACCAATCAGATTTTAACTGACAGTCTCAAGGATGTAAAAAGAAAGTGAGAGCTAGAATCTGATTGGTTGCTATAGGCAACATTTCCACTTTTCTATACTTAGTAAATCTGAGCACTGGTGTTGTGGCAGGGTTGACCACTCACGGTAATCCCCGCTTTGGTTTTTAAAGCTCTGCACCATCCTAGTTGGGTCTTCCTAATGTTCTCCACCCTCCAACCATCTATCCATCCAGACTCCATTTACCACGGTGACGTTAGGACTTCCTGCAGTGACTTTGTGCTTTCTCAGTGTCCCGGTGACTGATGAACCTTTGCTGTGACTCATAAATCTGCTTCTGAAGTGTACCATGCGTTTTCCTGGGACATCGATGTCAATCTCTTCACTAACGTTCTCATATTTAACCGAGTAGAACCTCCAGGGCTTTTTTTCCAATCTCCAACTATATGCCCCCAAACGGGTCCCACTTTAAATGAGCAGCCAAGTGGAAAATTAAGTTAACTTTCATTTACCAGGCTGGGCTCTCTAGAGCAAAATTGTACTATTGCAATTACGAGTTCCTCAGTCCTTTGTTTTAAATCATAGACCGTCATTTGTGCCCGGCCAGTTATCCCACTGTGACAACACGTCTTCATCAGAACAGTCATAGCGATGTGCGGCAAGTAACACGGTGCAAAGTTTTACTGGGAATTTAGTAAAACATCGTTCCTCACCCCTGTATTTCCTGAAAACACTCACATTTCCTTCCTGAATTTTCCCCGCACTGTGGAATTTCTGCATTTCATACAGCTGTATGTCACAGGCACATCGTTTATCCATCAATTTAAAGGTCAGGAACCAAAATTGAACGTTTGGGGTTGAAAAACCCACCATCCATTCTCCTTATGGTTTTACCAAGCAGTATAAATAGCTCTCACAGGGAGTCTGCATTAATGTGACCCTAAAATATACAAAAATATTAAAAGATAGAATTTGATGGCAGACAGCATCGCTTGGTCCATCATGTATTGCCATATTTCTGCTTCTCACCCTTCTATCATATCCCCCTCTCACTCCTGTACCTGGTTATATCCGTTCTATCATATCCCCCTCTCCCTCCTGTACCTGGTTATATCCTTTCCCCCTCTCCCTCCTGTCCCTCGTGGTAACCCTTCTATCATATCCCTCCTGGCTCTTCTCTGCTCCACTGTGGTCTGGGAGCTGTGTATTCATCTGGCTTCTTACGTCTCAGAGCAGCCAATAAACTGCTACAGACACACAACATAAGACCCTTGCATGTTGAACTTTCCACACACTATGGTCATCAGGTCTATTAGCTGATTGTAGCGCAGTGTGTGGCAGAACACAGGGAAAAACTCCTAACGTGCATCAACCAAGTTTTTGCGAGTTGAACCACCGCTGAGCTGTCCCCGGCCATTGCAGTGTTATATCAGGAGCCAAGGACTTGGCATAGTGTGTGGCTGGCTGAAGTCTGCTAATTGTTGCCTGAAGATGCTGCGCTGCTAATCCATGTACATCTATATGTCCAATCCTCACAGGTGAAGGAAGTTCTAGAATCCTCCCAGAGCGATGTGAGACGCCCGATTATCCAGACTGTATGGAGGAAGAGACCAGGATGATCCTACAGGATTTCCAGGTAAAGGGAACAGACATCCTTCTTATCACTGATTATACCCATTCTATCATATCCCTCTCTCCCTCCTGTACCCGGTTATATCCCTTCTATCATATCCCCCTCTCCCTCCTGTACCTGGTTATACCCCTTCTATCACATCCCCCTCTCCCCCCTGTACCTGGTATAATGCATAGTGACGGGGTTCAGTATTCATGGCTCTGCTCGTTGTGAGTGAAAGTCTTGCCCACTTTGCCGTTGTGTTGGGATACATGTGAGAGAATCTCCTCCTCTTACTAGAGCAGTGATTCTCAATCTTCTGGGTACCAGTTACTCACTATAGAATCGTGTCAAGTCCCACGTTGCATATCATGTATACACATACACGTGGCCCATGTATGTATTTTCAGGGTTTTTGTTGTTTTTGTTTACATATTTTTGCAGTGATTTTAAGTTGTGTTTTATATACCGTATTTCCCCGAAAATAAGACCTAGCCATAAAATAAACCCTAGCTTGATTTTTCATATTTCTTGTAATATAATCCCTACCCCTAAAATAAGACCTAGTTATGGACGCTCTTACATACATCCTGACTCTCAGCGGGGCTGGTAGTGCTTTGGCTGTGACAAATATAAAATTGCCTTTTCTAGAGTACTTTTCTGTGCCTTTAAAATATCCTCTGCAAGGCTAGGAACTGCTGATCTGTGCTCCCCGGAGCGTCTGGCCTTCCTGCGTGGGCCTCTGAACCCCTCATCTTCTGGACCAAGAGGTGTCGTGGAAACGAGTGAGGAGCTGGTTGCCGCTGACATTAAAGCAGCGGTACAATCCCGTTCCGCGTCGGACCAAACCTGAGCTGTCCCCTCAGTGCTCCCTGCTCCTCTCCGATTAAAAGAACAGAAAATAAAAAACAAAGACCTACCCTGAAAATAAGCCCAGTTGCATCTTTTGGAGCAAAAATAAAAATAACACCCTGTCTTATTTTCGGGGAAACGCAGTATATATATATTTTATAAATGATGTACCCGGCCATTCGTTATCATCATTCGTTTACAACCTTGCCCAGTTGCCCTGAGTGCCATCTGACAATGGTCCAAGTACCATCAGTGCAACTAGTCCCACTGGTTGATAACCCCTGCTCTAGATGATGACCTAAAATTTTGGAAATCATTGAGATCAGAGGTTTTGGCCCTGATGATATCCCCAGTAGCCCGGTGAGGAGCCTCGGTGCTGCGGTGATAATGGCTGTGGGCCCTTGTATCAGCTTGGGACCTGGTGCCGTTGCTCCTGCTCCACCAATGATAATTCCGCCTCTGATATCTCAGGAGAATATTAAAGTGTGTTTTATAGCAAAAATACAAATTCTGTATTATAAGTGTCCTCCTTTCCGTCTCTAAACTAGTTATAACAGGTTCTGATAACTTCTTTACCAGCCACTTTGATTTTTTGGGACGATGAACCTTTATTAATTAATATTCTTTGAAGAAATGAGGTCTGCCCCTTAATTTGCGATGCAGAACGAGGCCTTCTCTTTGTAAACTTCATTTATCTCATACGGTTTTCTTTCTTTCTGTTTTTTTTTGTGGTTTCAGCTAACACTATAAAGCGGTTCTTATTAAATTATACTATTACAATTTAAATGTAAATCTTCCGAGATTATGCCGGGAGGTTACAGTTCTTCCGCGTTTAATTTGCTCTGCTCTGACGTTCTCAATATATTTCCGATATAACAAAAAAAAAGTCAAGTCATTTAGGCAGGAGTTTGTTTCGTTTTCAATTAAAAGCCTGCGTTTAGTCTATGCAACATCAATTTTAATGCACGGGATGTGTGATCTGACATCGAGTGGAGATTGCATTCGTCATAAAATCGGTGGAAGATGATAGACAATTAACACCCCGGCTACAAAGACGCGGGTCCTCAAGAAAATAAAATATTGCAGAAATGCAAATGTGGAAAAGTGAGATGAAATAGCGGAGACTGTGGCTTTAGGATCAATAATTCTCTGTTATATTTTGTTTGTCTTCTGCAGCTGTTGAAGCAAAGCAAGTTTGCACCTTTCATCGGCTAAATGTAATCTCCTTTATTTGGGTAATCAATTTTTTCTGAGAGTTACTTCCCATCCGTAAAACGCAAAGACGGTCTGCAGCTGCAAAGTTTGGAAAAGAACATTATAGTCATTCATTTGTTCCAAAAATAATTTTGCAGCTTTTTATTGTATGTCTTGTTTGGTTAATAGTTTAGAAACAATATTACATTGCAGCGTTGTCTAATTAGACATTCTACTACTCTACAAATCCCCATAACCCATTTCTTCATTAGAATTGATCATCCAGAGGGATGCGGTTTGTCGTTCCAGTGGTCTGAATGTTGACAGTTAATATGCCGGCACTAACATCTCATCAGCGATCACTGGACGGTATTTATCCAACATAGGGCTGTATTTATTCATAGGTCATTTACGCATTCTACGTCCCAGTTAGGTCTTTAAAGACCGCACGGAGTAGTTTAGTTAAAGTGGGAGGGGGGGAAGGATTTAGATTAGCCGGGGAGGTGGGGGATGTTTGTTCGCAGTTTACTTCTTAAGAAGGAAGCTGCGAACGGAGAGATAAGGTAGCCCTATGGCACTCCTAAGTATATTGGGCCTGATCCAGACCTATCCAGACCTACGCATGAGAGCGGAGCGTATTATCGCTCCAGCGTAAAAACTTTCACTCCCACGACACTCCCCTTCCCTTTACCTCCGTACGCCGGCTGAACCCTACCTTAACTTTTCCGTGTTCGTATGTATTTTCGTAGCGATGCGCTGATCGTACCGGACTAAGCACGCCCATACTGTACAATTTAAATGGCTCCCCCCCGCCTACATTCCCTAACTCCAGCGTCCGTGCTAACTTCGTAATATAAACACAACCCGTTGTTGGAAAAAACGCAAAGAATACGGACGCCTGAATCGCTGCTACGAAAAGGTCTTTGGAACGACCGGAAGTTGTCACTATGCACATGCACAGTGCGTTTTTTCTGCCGAATTTACACTTACGACCAGCGTACGATCGCTTGCGAGCATAGGTCTGGATCAGGCCCAATACCCCATAATGACAACGTGAAAACGTTTTTTTTGGAGATTTTTGCTCATTTATTAAAAATCAAAAAACCAAGAACTCACAGTAGCATTAAAAGCAATAGTAGTATTAGTATTTTTTTAATACTAGTAGCAAAACTAGAAATAAAAATAGTAGTTGCAACAATTCACATATAATATACTCAGTATTCCGTATGGAAGGATTTTTGTGTAAAATACTTAAGGTTGAGAATAGTCCTCGTAACTAATATGTATTAAGTATATTGATCTCCGCTGTGTGATATATCGGATAGCGAAGTCTGTATGTTCATAGCCACAGCACTGTGAACATACAGACTTTGCACTTAGGTCTGAATCTGGCCCATATAATAACAGAAGATAGACCAGGAATGCGTGACATTCTTAATAAATGTAAACATTGATTAAGAATTAACTCCATATATCCAAACAACCTGCAAATTCTACCTGGAACAACACCAACTGACCGGGAGTTGACTTCTGGGAAAATGGGCAATCAAATGAGAAAGTTACCACGTATCCAGGTAGGAGCACGCCCATACTGTACACTTTAAATACCATCCCCTGCCTACTTCACGTATTTCGGACGTATTTTGGAGGAACGTAAATTTGGCACGCCCACACCTAAGTATTTAGGTGACACATACGTTCACAATTACGCTACGTGAATGTGCGTATTTTCTATGGTGCGCATGCGCAGTGCGTTCTAAACAGCGAATTTACGTCTCCGCCACGCCTAAATTCGCTTCGAAACGTTGTTCTGGATCAGGCCTATTGTACCTAAAAATGGGGGGTGAGTTAGGGCGGGACGGGGAATTGCGAATCTGTCTACACCTAACTCACTATTAGGAGAGAATACGGTTCATAGTCATTACTGCGACCTGTCTGATAGAATATTGTAATGTTGACATGTACTTTGTTTGGCATTTCAATAATCCTGACTCTAAATCTAATTCCTGAACCCCAATTCCTGACCCAAACCAATAACTGGGGGAGCGCAGCAGGTACTGGGGAGAGTAAAATTTGGCACAGGTAAAATAAGTACCCAGGAGAGTAAAATTCGGCATTCTCAATGGGCGTGGTTTGCTGCTTCTAGTGATGTGTCTTTCGACAGATCACTGTGCAACAATGAAGGACTGACTTCCGTCATTTTTTGGCAGCTTGCCCTTAGAAAAGATGGCTCCTGGGACGTCATGGTTTCCGAGAACTGCAGCGGTGAAAGGTAAGTTTTCTTCTCTTAAATATCTTAAATAACTTGAACCCTCCCCTAATCCTAATCTTGACCCTCCACTTTAACCCTTCGTGTCTAACCCTAACCAGATTGGGTTCCTCGACGAAATAAGCCCTTTTGACATGTTACCCGTTCCGGAAATGTAAACTTTTATGTTTACAGATATTGGGGCTGATCCAGAACTACGCATATAGTTCTTTTAGACCGCATACACGCAATCTACGTATCGAAACGATACGCAGATTACGTACAATAGCTACTACGCATGCGCAGTAGCTATTGTTCATTGAATTACGTCTGTCTATGGAAGACGGACGTAGTTCTGGATCTACCCCATTGTCCCAGATCCACAACTACGCTTCTGTGCGAATTTACGCCTGGCGGACACGTAAAATCGCGATTTTGTATGTACTGCTCATGCGCACGACAGTTGATACACTACGTAACGTAACTCTGAGCGTATTAGCCATTCACGTATTTGCGTAAATTCATCTGTGTTGGCGTGCCAATTTTACATGATCCAAAAGTACGTTTAAATTACGCAATGTAGGCGGGGGTTTTCATTTAAAGTGTACAGTATGGGCGTGCTTAGCTGCGTAAGTATGGGCGTGCTTAGCTGCATAAATCCGTGTTGACCATCCGTACGTGTGCGGACGACAGCGGGTACGCAGTCAAAAGTTAAGGTAGGGTTTGGAAAGCGGATATCGGTCAAAGTACGTACATTCAAGGGGTGTGCCTAGGGGAGTGTATAGAAAGTACGCACGCGAAAATACGCTACGCTAGTAAACGCATTGCAAGCGGAGTTCTGGATCTACCCCATTAAGCTTTCAGCCCTTTGTACCGGCATCTACATTCCTTCTGAACGGGTACCCTGTCTAATTTATCTATGCCGACCTAACATTTTCCTACATTCGAATCCCATCGACGATGACATTATGCGGTGGCAGTATGGCTGTCAAAATAATGATTGTCCAACCAAAGAGACGCTCAATCCAGTGTCCCGATGTGTAAATGCTACTGTAGATACACTTGTGAGAGTGAAACGCGTGGCAGTATGAGTAGGATGGGATTAGTATTTTATTGCACAGCAAGGGCCGCCCTCCGCAAAATCCTCCCTTACCATTCGTTGCCATTTTAATTGGGGATGGGTTGGAAATTTTAATGCAGGGTCTATCCATCAGAACTCTGTATGTGTAGTCTCCCAAATGCCAGCACGATGCCTAGATAAAGCAGGGCCCGCTAGCATATCACCAGTGGCACTGCGTGTGGAGCTCCTGTGTTCTGAATCTGGTCCAATGACAGTCCTTACATAGGGACTGAGCTGATTTTACAATATTAGCATTTCTCCATATCTGCGCATCCATCCTGACCTCCAGGAAGTTCCCCGCACTTGCGTCAGAAAAGATAAGTTAGCTCCTGGCTGTCGGAAAAATGTCAGTGCAAGTAGGGGAACTGGGGTTCATGCAGAGGGGGTTTCTGAGTGCCAGTAAATCCCCTCCACCCCTAGGACAGATTAGCAATATTCCTCAGAGTATTCGGTGATTTTGGAAACGTATTTTATTCTCTGCCCACTAGTGGTCACCCGACAGCGCCTTGTTTCGCAGTCTGCTCCCTTTCCTTTCTCCTTGCTGTTCCTCGATCCCACCCCCAACCACTGCAGAGTACAGGGACGGATCAGATAAAAAGGCAGCATTCTCTGACTCAGTGTGGGCTGAGCTCACCTTTACCATCTACCTTCATTGTCAGAGATACTGATAACAGGCTCAGCTCAACTATGTACAAGCAGAGTAAGATTCCCTTCCAGACTGCTTGTATCATTCTCCCCTGTCACACAGCTGTCTTCCTGTATGTATGATCTGTGCTGTCACCGACCTGTCATTCAGTAAAAGAAGGACTTTATCTTGAAGGTGTATAAGACATGTCTGTGATTTACATGGTTGATACTAGAATAATACTTCCCAATTAAAACTGTAATATCCTAAAGGAGATTTATAACTTTACAGTCTATATAGTGCAATAAAATGTATAACATTCATATTCTATTTAATATTTTATTATTCCTTTGTCACCAGTCTTCAGCTTAAGGAAAGATACAGCCATTGCTGGAGATGATATTAATGTGGGGGAGAGCAGCTGGTTTCATAGTATTGGAGGGTGAATTTAATCCTGTGCCTTCATACGGTTCAGTCTGTGTTTGTGTTTGTAGATTTATTTTCTAAGCTTTCTTATTATTTACAGGAATAGTATAGAAACCCACCTTTTAAAATCCTTGGTTTGCCCCCAGAGAGTGGTTACAAGCCAAACACTGTGACGTTTGTATAGTGGATTCCTTTAAATCAGGGAACCGTGCATAAAAATCTTATTCAATATCTTGGACTGTATTCACACTTACGTGTGCCAACAGAGTTAGGACTGAGTCACAGGTAGGAGACTTGCGGAAACTAACATACGCACGAGAAAAGTTAAGGTCACCATCATCCACTCGTTGGTTGCAGAACCGTTTTGGTTGCTGTGAGGCCATGTGTCTTCTCTTACTTAGCTCAGGCCACACCTGCTGCGTGTTTATAATCAATGGATTTGTTTTTAAATGAAATAAATAAAAGCTTGTTTATTTCATCCTATGCTGATTTTACATTTTGTGCAACACTTTAACCTTGTAAAGGTGCCATTATTTTGTTTTAGTTTGTGAAATTTTTTAAATTTTTTTATTTACTTTAACTTTTAAGAACAAACACCATTACATTTATACCATTATATATACTTATATTTAACTGTATTGGTTGTTTGTGTTTTTTTTAATGCTTATTTTTAAAATGTTTTATTAAAGTCTCTATATGTAGCGGATCATTGTATTTCTAATATGAATATATGATACGCATAAATGCATACTGCATGAAGTTAGAAATATAATGTAAAGGATGTTATGATTACTCTTAGGATTTCAAGTTGTATTTTTAATGGTTACTGTTGTGTACATATGTTAATGAGAGTACGAGCTGTTTTTAAAATAAAAAATATTTCTTTACTTTTCCAAATCCTAATCAGTGCGATTAGTTACGTATCTTTGAATCATAAGCAATTTTAAGCACCTAAACGCACGACCGATTCCTAGGTAAAGAAGTCTACACATACCTAATTATACGCAGGAAAGACTTATATCATTACGATGCACACCCGACACAGGGGGAATGGTTAACCGGGTTCTTTATTTTCTCTAAATAGGTATTGCAGATTTTTTGGGTGCATATATTTAGGTAGGTTTCGCAATTTTACTCTTCAGTGTGAATCAGGGCCCTTGTGCTTAGTGCAATTTTATTTTAGTTTCTATTTATATTTTTACGTCAATTTATTCAGAAGGATATTTATTGTGGGGTTTTTTGCCTCGTGCATTTCGTTGCTACATCCCGCGTCGCTAGACGACACAAGACTCCCTCCTTTTCTCAGGTTCTCTTTTTGTCAAGTCTTCAAGGATTGGCGTTGAGTCTGCAGTTCAGACACTCGGGTCTTTACATGTGCTCCAGAGGTCTTGGCCCAGGAAACAATTTTCAGAGACAGCAAAATCTTCCAATAATTAAAAATAAATAGGATATGATGCGCATTGCAAAACTAGAAGACTTTTGTGGAGGCTAAAAGAGCAGAAGGTCACCGGTGGAATTGGCAATTTCTTTTATCCCCTTGAGAATTTTAACACACAGAAAGAGGTGAAGGGCACAAATAAACCAGTGAAGCACAATGGGCCTGATCCAGACCTACGCTTGGTGCGTTTTTACAGTGTTCGTAAGCGTAAAAATGGGCATTTGTACTTACAGCACATGCACGGGGAAGATGTAAGGCAACGAAAATGTGAGCGTATGTTCCTTGAGCGTACATTGTTACTTCGCTGGAGGGGGCGTGCCTGCCACACGAAATCCGAAAATACGCAGCGAGGGCAGGGTGAGGCATATAAATCGTATAGTATGGGCATGCTAAGCGTCGTAACTAAGCAAGGAGCTTATGGACGCCCGCGGTTACGCTCAGAAAAGTTAGGGTAGGGTTTGGTTTGTGTAAGACGCCAAAAGTAAGTAAAACACGGGGAGTGCCTAGGAGAGTGCATCGTAGGCACGCTGGCGTTAATACGCTGCGCACAAGAGCGTTTCTTGTGCGTAGGCCTGGATCAGGCCCAATGGACCGATATCAGACTCAAATGTTAAAAAAAAGAAAGCATCCAGCAATTGGGAAGATCCCATGCAAATAATGGGAGGTTCAAGAGTGACCCCAGATGCTTAACGCAAGGGTGACTCTGGATGAGTACACAAGTCTGCGGAGGGTCACATAAAAGTCAAGCTCAAAACAGATTTGGGGCCAGATTTACTAAGCTGCGGATTTTGCCTATAGCAACCAATCAGATTCTAGCTCTCAGTTTCTTTTTACATACTAGAGAATGTCAGCTAAAATCTGATTGGTTGCTATGTGCAACATCTCCAGCTTAGTAAATCTGGCCCTTGGTCTCTTCCCCAGCAGGGTTAAGTCACTACAAATGGAAATGTTTGTTATGCTTCTAGTAAGTATTGTGTCTTAATTGAGAATGCAAATGTACTAAACATAATAGTCAAGATTAAAAGTAATATAAAAAAATTAAAAAAAAATGTTGATTTTTTTTTTTTTTAAATAAGAAAACTTTATCTGATCAACCCAGGCTGTAAGCACAATGCCTAAACATCATTAGCCATGGGTAAGCTGGGCCATTGGGCAATCTGCTGCCCTGAACGATTGACTCTGAAGCTATGTATAGAGTGTGCATGGGGCTGCTGGCTGATAGGGGGATTGACCATCCGGGGCCACTTGCTAGTATTTGCCCCCAGATTTAGAGATGGACAGACAGCCCCTGCCTTTAGTGTTGCATTCACAAGGCTAAAAACCTACTACAATGGTCTCAGACCCTTCAACGTGCCCCATTCCATTAGGTACAATATACTCCACACCTGATATTTAAAAAACTATTTGTCTCTTCAACAAAGGAGGTTACCATAGTAACTGACAGTTGGAAACTGAGAAGCAGAGTATTTTGTAGCTAATGGAATGGGTCATGTTGGAGGGTATGTGGTCTCCTGTAGCCAGGGGCGTAGGAATTAAAATTTTCATGGGGGGGCAAAAGGCCAAGGACTTCTATAGGGCCTGGAGCTCCCTTTTCTCGTGTTTTGCATGTCATTTTTGACAGTTGTGGAAGTGACTGTAGATATGCAAAGACTCCTGTGTTCATTTTCCTCAGTGTTTCTGGGGTTGGCCATCCCCAGATTCATTGTTTATTTTACTATAAAAATGTATACATTATGGTATGCGCTATAGCTCGTAGCAATCTTTAATAGTCTTTCATCAATACAAGTTGTTTATTTATTAAAAGTTTATGAACGGAACACAGCATTTGTTTAATAAATTAATCAATCAATCAATCTGTATACTAAGACTATACTAAAGAACATTTGGTAGTTATAACAATCGATATTTTAAAAAAAGTCCAGAAAGGGGAGGGGGTTAGGGGAGGGCTTTACATGAACCTGCTCTGGAGCCATGACTCTCTATGTCACTTAAGGCAATTATTGTCTACCCTATGATCTGGCAACAATGAGACGCTGCTAACATTTTACACTGTCCACAAGCAACAATTATTTGCTCTCTTTGTTGCATTGTCGTTCAACCTATAAGAACAGTCACTGGGAAGTATCATTTTCCTGTCTCCTGTGTCTGCTTATTCTTACTGCAAATTGAGATAGCAAAATGAGTGGAGATGCTAAGAAAAAAAGAAAAATGCGTTTGCAGGAAGAAAATGTACAGAACAAACATGAAGACAACTTTATTTTTGGTAAACAGAAGCTACAACAGTTGAGAAGTTCAAATAAAACTATTATCACTTCATCCCCATTATCACTTCATTCATCCTCATTCACCTTTGTGCAGAAATTCATGGAGGGGCAGAACACAGTCTTTGCCCCCCCCAACAAAAATCATGGGTGAGCGACTGCCCCCTCTGCCCCCCCCCACCGGTTCCTACACC